>LPNX010178901.1:193205-425796 GCA_001517045.1 Pseudotsuga menziesii | reverse complement strand
CTTCTCCCCGATACCTCCCCCCTTGAGCAACGTCTGCTATCCCTCGAACAAGCCGATGAAGATCGTCGTGCCACTCTCCAGAATATCGAAGCTACCAAAACCCGCTCCAAAGCCCATTACGACAAACATGTTCACCCTCGAACTTTCCATGAAGGGGACCTCGTCCTCGCCTATGACCAAGCCCACGACAAAACTGGTAAAGGAAAATTCGAGTCCATGTGGCAAGGCCCTTACATTGTGCAAACTTGCCTCGGCAAGGGGGCATACATTTTAGCAGACTTTGAAGGCCGACCCTTCTCCAACCCCCGGAATGGGTTGTATCTGAAACGTTTCTACCCATAACTGAAACTGCGACCTTATTGGTCCGCCTTTGTACAGTTTGCTTCCTTTTTGTTTTTCACCATTTTTGACCACAATCTCACATTTATTGCATTTTTGCATGCCCACAGATGGATCCTCTTCCACCTTGTTACATTGGCTTCGCTGATGGTGCCAGCCGCTGGTCTCCCAACCTAGCTTCTGCAGCATGGGTCTTATACTCCCCTTCCAATCAACGCATCCACCTTGACGGAATATGTATCGGCCCTGCCACCAATAACCAGGCAGAGTATGATGCTGTGACCGGTCTCCTCACTGCTGCCCTCCAGATGGGCATACGTCACCTTCATGTGTTCTTGGACTCCCAGCTTCTTGTCTCCCAGCTCAACAACTGCTACCAGGTGCGTGATCCCTGCCTATTTAGAAAATTCCTGCGTACAAAACAACTTAGCCGACAGTTCGAATCCATTACCTTCACACATGTCCCAAGAGCTTACAATAGTGTCGCAGACCAAATGGCGAACAATATCCTAGACTAGCATATCCATCACACTATGTAACACCTCCATCATGCATCATTACCCCATAGCATATCATCCAAATATACAAACAACCAAAAACACGACATTGCATCAACATTTGCATACATAAAACATAAACCATCAAAATGACATTTGCATCCATAGGGGCATCCACGTGCCTAGTCATACATACATCATATCATCTCAAAAAGGGGCATCCACGTGCCTAACAGCCTAGAACTACTTGCATCCATGTGCAGTATCCACATAGAACAAATCATAAAGCGCATCCACGTGCGTACAAATGAAATGACATCATCAAAAAATGTGCATCCACGTGCATATATATATATATACAAGTCACAAAATACATGATCAGAACTGTACATGCTCTGCGTACCCCAGTACTCAGCTATACCAAAAATATGTATGTACATCCCTCAAAACTCATACAATACAAACCGCAGCTACAAAAACCAGGGAGAACCCCCTGCTCTCCCTAGTGGGAATCATATCCCGGATCACTCTCCGTGTCAGCCGCCTCTGACTCCTCCTCCTGCTCCTCCTCGGATGAGTCCTCCGCTCGCCTGGGCCTCGGTACCCGTGCTCGTGCCCTCTCCGCCAAGAGCGCCACCCAGAACGCTATCCCTCTGAAATCCCGAGGCGCCTTCCTACAATCCCGACGTACATCTCGCGGAAGGTCCTCCCACCCCGCATCGCTAACTCCCGTCAGTAGCCGCTCTAGCAGCATCCGTACCGACTCGAGCGCCCCATCCGCATCCTGCCGATGCACCGGACCCCACCCGGGCAAAGCCGGAACTGCCACTATCCCTCGCCGCGCCACATGCCCTGGCGGCGGCTGCGGGCCCACATCTGCAAATCAACCATTTGTCCGTAACTATATATCAAACATACATCATACATAACATAAAAACTGGACAGAACAATCCAAATGATACATACCATCTGGGCCCCATGCCTATCCGGGTGGACGGGGGGCATCTGGATCCCCCGTGTAATCCATGCCCCTGTAAGGAAAGTCCTCCAGCGTCAGTGGCAACTGGAGCCACTGCATGTACAACTCATCTGTAAAAAATCGGCCCACATCACCACCACCACGGCGGCGCATCATCTCCCCCCACCGAATCATACGAGGCTCCCTCACGCCTACTGCCCTAACTGGCACCCGCGGCCGCAGTGTGGGGACCCTCTCCATAAAGAAGGCGCACAAGAACGACCCAAAGCAGAACCCCTTGCCAGCTTCCTTCACTGCGGTCAGCTGTCGCTGAACGCAGGTCAGGAACATCTGACCCCATGCAAAATACGTCCCCTCCATTGTACGCTCCACAAGCTGCATCTGCCCCTCAGAAACCTTCTCAGGTGCCTGAGAGCCCAATATCCGCACTATACATGCGGCCGTCGCTCGAACCACTGGCTCCCGTAAGTCACCAACTAGGAGTGCATTCCGATGCACCCGCGCCTCAGCCCCACAGAACCGCACTGCCATCTCCACAATATCAAGATCCGCAGACCCCCGCGGCTGGGTATCTGCCACCCTCCCTAGACAGGGCAACCCTGTCAGAAAATAGACATCCGTAAGGGTGAGGTCCACCCTCTCCCCCTGTACTCGGAACGCCAATGAATCTGGCTCCCAGAAGCTCACTAAGCAGTTCAGCAGCAACCCTGCTGACCGAATCATCGGAATCTCAGCAAACTTCAATAGGCCGAATATCCCAAGCATCGAACGCACACGACGGTCCTCTCGGATAATATCTACCAGCTCCCCTGGCATCTCTCACTCTCTCCATACTGTGCGTGGCATCCTGTCAATCACACAACAAAGCCTCATTAGACTCATGTTCAATAAATCGACATTTTCACCATTCCCAAACTACTCTAGACACACAAAACAGTCGCGGTCGCAACCGTGGCTATCAAGCCGACAGTCGCGGCCCAGACCGCGGCTGTCAAGCTGACAGTCGCGGTCCAAACCACGGCTGTGCAGCCGACAGTCGGGGTCCAAACCGCGGCTGTGCAGCCGACAGTCGCGGTCCAAACCGCAGCTGTGCAGCCTACAGTCGCGGTCCAAACCGTGGCTGTGCAGCCTACAGTCGCGGTCCAAACCGCGGCTGTGCAGCCGACTATCGCGGTCCAAACC
The DNA here is from genome assembly GCA_001517045.1 of Pseudotsuga menziesii. Classification (NCBI taxonomy): domain Eukaryota; kingdom Viridiplantae; phylum Streptophyta; class Pinopsida; order Pinales; family Pinaceae; genus Pseudotsuga; species Pseudotsuga menziesii. The sequence goes on along the minus strand of LPNX010178901.1, from coordinate 422,799 downwards.
GCGGCTGTGCATCCTACAGTCGCGGTCCAAACCGCGGCTGTGCAGCCCGACAGTCGCGGTCTAAACCGCGGCTGTCCCGGTCGAAACCCGCGGTCCACCCTTGTGGACCGTACAAAGACCCCCCCGGGACCCGCAACCCTCCCCCCAGCCCAAAAAGAAAACAGGTATAAGGTCAAAGGAATACCTGGCTCTCCCGAATCTCAAAACCGCCGGTCAGATCGTCCAGAAATCCCACGTAAGCTCTGATACACTCCGATCGTCTGCGAAATGGAATAGTACAAATGACGTGTCATATTGGGCCCACTTACTATTTATAGCCCATTGACCCTTTCCTTGTTTGGCCATTTCGAACCCATACGGAGTCCGTTTTCCGAACCGTTTCCACCATTGGAACCAGCACGATGAGACCTTCACAATGGTCACCTCGTTGCATGTTTTTGACTACATCATTTTTTACCCATTTTTTAGACCCTCATAGTCGCCTCGACTATGCACGCCACATCGGCCGCAGTATGATCATTCCACACTTTTTACATGAGCCATTCACTCCTGTCATACTGCAAAGGTCTCGTTATTTTTCCACCATCCATCCACCCTACAAGGAGATCCACCAGTGTTCACCCCCCTCCCTCAGCTCTGATCATCATAAATGTCCCCTAATTGAACACTTCCTCCTTGCCTGACCCTTCCATCAATACAGAGTCTTCTTATTTGCTTTCAGACTCCTTAAATATGAAAGCAACCACGAGCATTAACTATCACGGGCTCGCAAAATCCACATGACAGTGCCATTTCATTCTTTCAGAGTCTTCTTATTTGCTTTCAGACTCCTTAAACATGAAAGCAACAACGAGCATTAACTGTCATGGGCTCGCAAAATCCACATGACAGTGCCATTTCATTCTTTCAGAGTCTTCTTATTTGCTTTCAGACTCCTTAAACATGAAAGCAACAACGAGCATTAACTGTCATGGGCTCGCAAAATCCACATGACAGTGCCATTTCATTCTTTCAGAGTCTTCTTATTTGCTTTCAGACCCCTTAAACATGAAAGCAACAACGAGCATGAACTGTCATGGGCTCGCAAAATCCACACGACAGTGCCATTTCATTCTTTCAGAGTCTTCTTATTTGCTTTCAGACTCCGTAAAATTGAAAGCAACCACGAGCATGAACTGTCCTGGGCTCGTAAAATCCACCGGACAGTACCATTTCATATCCACACTCCTTCAAGGTCCCTAACCCATGAAGCACTCCCCCCGCGCCTTTTGGCGCTCTGATCGATTATCTCGGCAGCACCCCCAATCAGGTCGCCTTTGTTCAAAGTATTCTGCAGTCTCCTACCATTCTGACCACAGCTTGAGTCTCCCTCAGCCCATTCACCCTCAGATGCTATACCGATATGATTCCTTACCCCCAGTCAGTTTCATATGCTGCCCGATCATCCCCGCCATCATACTCTGAACAAAGGAAGTTTGAGTCCACCTACTCTACTTGCCCAGTTATTACCCCCAGTTTCTCACTCCTGACATCGGCACTATCACCTTTCGGCTTTGCACCTCGCGCTCCTGTCAAGGAAACATTATTGCCTTGATAGTTGTAGGTCTCCCTCTATCGACGACAGCCCCTCTATTCCAGAGGATAGACCCAGAGGCCCCTGCGCCTTGGACCCATCACCATCTGTGGTGAGTGCCTACGGACCATTTTGAGAGGAGTCATCATTGCCTCTCCGAATGGTTGTTTCTCACATGCTCGACTTCAGTACCTTATTCGCATCGTTGGGAATCGCGCAGGATATATATCACTTCCGTTGTTTGTCGAAGACCCCGGATTTCCCCCGACTCTAGCCCATTGGTGAGTCACTTCGGAACACCCAGTTATATGTTCCCGTGGATGTCCGGGCTGTGTTGGCGATTGTATTCGGAAGCCATCCCATTCTATGCTTCCTTGAGTACCCAGTTCAGTTCCAGTTCAGTGTACCATTGTGAGCATGACCCTGGTCACTCTGATCCAGCAGCTCACCAGTGCCTTTGGTACCACATTCAGTAGCACTGCTATCATTCCAGTGTTTCAGTTGTTCCGCTCCGACATAGTCAGATCAGCAGTATGTTCCAGATTTGTGTCCCCTATGGACACTTATGATCTATACAGCAGTTCCTATGTATCCTACAGATCCCTCTTTTCGGGGCTCACAGTTATTTTCATGTATCTTGATACGAGCATGGGTATGCCCGCCTCGTCTATCTATTGAGATCTTTCCTCATCCAGTATTTGAGGACCATTTATATTGCTATGTTATATTCTGATACGAGCATGGGAATGCCCACCTCCTCCATATTATCAGATGATCCCTCATCCATTATTGAGGTTATGTACTTTTCAGTCCTTGCAGGTGGTTCGAGATCGGTGTCCCGGACTTCAGCTGCTTCCTTCTCTTCTCCATCACCACAAGACAAACCAAATATGACTCATGATGTCCATCGGCCATACGATGAGCTCCTGCCCTCGCACATCAGGGGGCAATCTGTTAACACCCAAAAATGGTTAACTACCTCATCTACCCCATTTCATGGCTCATTCGTCCATTTTCCTACCATATTTCCCTGAAAATCCCACTAAAATGCCTCCAAAAGGCCATAAAACCATCTAAAAAGGCTCCAAAAGGCCTAAAATGCCTCCAAAAGGCCAAAAAACCCCTTTTTCCTCCATAAATAACCAAAATTCCTCTAAAAATAGAAAAAACCCCAAAAGGGAAGAAAAGGAATAAAAATAATGAGGAAAAAGGAGGAAAACCCTAAAACAGCAAAAACCCTAAACAAGCTGCCCTAAACCACATGGTTTCCAAAAACCATGGGCTAGCATTCCACCACTAAAAAACTATAAATAAGTGGTGGAGACCCCTCATTTCACTTCCACAATCATAAGCATCCTGCCTCTGCCGAAATTATTCTCGAAACCCTAGCTTACCATCAAGCTATTTTCACCGTTGAGAACCTTTTTTGGCCCATTTTCCACCACCGGAAAAGGAGAAGAAGCAGCTTGGAGCTCGAAGCCACCGACATCGGACCAGCGCAACGGACTCCACCAACCTCCTCATTGGAGGTAATATCAATAAAAATCACTATTATACATTCCTTTACTATTTTTACTTCATGTCATTTACTTTTTACTGCTTTAGCTTAGTTTTTATTTCCGTCTATTTTTGTTTACATTATTGAACTGCTACTAAGGATTCCAGATTCCTTAGTAGGTGCTCATCAGCACAAGCTAGGGTGAAAACCCTAGCTACACTAAAGTTATGTGGGAGAACCCTAGTATGGATATTTTATTGGGAATGCTAAAGACGTAGCAAGGTAATGACTCCATATCCATGGTAGCTAACATATTTTCGATGATGGCACACTTCAGTCCATGTTGGAATACAAGTGATGCCACAAATATTGTTGTTTTATTCTTCAAGGAAGTAGTAAGGATGCATGGAATTCCGAAGAGCATTACGTCAAAGAGGAATACACAGTTTATTGGTCATTTATGGAGGACCTTATGGAAGAATCTATACACCAAGTTTCAGTTCAATTCCACTTATCTCCTGCAAACTGATGGATAGATAGAGGTTGTGAACAGAATACTGGGAAATGTTTTAAGGTGTTTGACACCTAACTAACCAAAACAATGGGAAAATATGTTGCCACATGAATATTTTGCATATAATAACTTGGTGAATCAATTGACAAGAATGAGTCCATTCCAAATTATGCAAGGGATAAGTTCACATGGAGTGTCCAATTTGGCAGAGTTGTGAACAACTATGGAGAAGAATGTTGAACTATTTGTGGATCACAGGAAGGATGTACATGACCAGGTGAGGAGACAACTGGAAAAGAGTAATCCAGTGTATAAGATGAGAGTATAATGACAGAGAAGACTGTAATAATTTATAGAAGGTGATTTGGTTTACACACACCTTAGGAGGGAAAGGTTCCCTAGAGGAACATATAATAATTTGAAGTTGAAGAAAATTGGCCCTTGCCTAATTCTTAAGAAAAATTCGTCTAATGCTTATGTGTTTGAGATTCCATAGGAGTTGAAAATTTCATCGACATTCAACATTGCATACTTGTATAAGTACGAAGATGGATCAACCAGCAGAGAAGAACCAACTATCAACTGGAAGGAGCATGTGTCGAATCAATAAGAAGACCAAATTGCAGAGGTTATTGATGGGTGTGTCACCAATCAAACACGAAAAACTAAAAACAAAGAGTATCTTATTAGATGGAAAGGTAAAAGAATAAAAGAGGCTATTTGTATTTATGAAGAAGAATTTAGCTGAGTGACAGAGCAGTCAAGTTTCTTTCAACCAGGGGAGGATGATGCAAGGGAATTTCAACCCCTAAAAAACATAGTTGGGTACATAGAAGCCAGTTATCTGACGAAAGAGGAAACGAATCAAGGAGAATATAAGTCTAAGGACTTAATCTAATATATGATAACTAGAGGAAAAGATTCAGTGGATGGGATAAACAGAAAGAAGAATGAAGAAGGAAACTGTCAAATTCGACAGAGTAGTCAAGCAACAACCGATAAGTGACACAACCGATGAATTTAGCTTAGATAGAACTGTAGCAGGGGTAGTTTCAGGAGTAAATACAAAAGTAATGGTAGTAATTGGAGTAGGAAAAATGGCACAAAAAGTCAAACTAGTTGCAGGTGATATCTGAGGAATAATCCAACTACCTAAAACTATTGAGGCGCTTCTAGAAGACGATTTGACCGAGCCTTGCAGGCTATAAATAGGGGATTTCCATATTGAGAAGGGATTATTGTTGCTATGGTTCCTGAGTGTAAAAGTTATATTGTGATATTGTATAATAGTTGATTTGACAGAGTAGTAGAACATCGACTTTGAATGTAATCTTTATGTAAAATTTCCTTTGTAATTTAAAAGAAGCCATAATCCTTGGAAATTTTTTGTGTGTTCTTGTGTGGTTGTTCACTTTTTTCTTTTGTGTGCTTTGATATGCAAACAGTCAATGTCGTTCTTGCATCAAGTGGTATCAGAACTGCATGACTCTGAAAAGCAAGTGGCTGAGGCCATCTAATAGATGTCGCTTGCATCAAAACTATATTCCAAGAAAGGAGGTGGTGTACAAAGACACCGTTATAACACTTCAATAGAGTGCATTGTGATCAGAACATCATAATGTATTATTCAAATATTTGCAATTCAATAACACAACCCATAGGGTCATCCTTTTATAATCTCCAGGTATAAAATTATTCCTTGAAGTGAGGAGGATATGATCCAAAAATAGGGCTCGTTGGTTCCAATCATTTCAACAAAATACAGAATGTTCCATAGTTTTGTCAGTAGTTATATTCTTGTCAACCATGGCCTCATGGACCATTCAATTGATCGTTTAGTTGATCCTCCAGTTGATTTTTCTACTAGTTGATTGAAATCTTTCAAATTTCTTTTTCCAGAATATCCATAGGTGTGATGAACATGCATAACCTTAGGTTCCAACAAGGGAATGGTATTCCTTGTAGACACTTTCAATTCTCATCATGCACCTCAATTCCACTTTTCTTAGGATTTAGTTATTCGGATGAGATCTCAATTGAAAAGGTTCCATGCCACTTAGTTGTTCAAGTAACCATTGTACTTAGCATACCTGCTTATCTGCTACCAATCCTATCATTTCAATATTTTACGCCTTCATAAAAACAAAGAGGGGATCGCAAACATAATTTATGACTGGATCCAATGGGTGAAAAGGGGGAAACAAGGACCAACTATTTTTGATCTGTATCATAATTCATGTACAAATACTTTGTATTTGTAATAGGAAGAGAACCCAAAATAATTCCCAAAGATATCATGTACTACCTATAATTGGGATAGGTAGTATGAAGAGGGGATTGGTTTTTAGGACCAGATTACACTCTAATATTATTGTATGGAACAACACAAACACTTGCGAAGTTTCTTCCATTAATCACTTCTAGAACATTCGTACTAGAATACACTAGGAAAATTATGGATGTTGATAACATACATTTTGTAGAGTCTAGGAAAAAAGGGAGAACACAATTTCCCATAGCCATGGGAGCGTATGCTTCAAATGAAAAAAGTTTCCTTAAGGAAGTAATGGTCATTTTGAAGGCATTGTACCTTCCTTTAGACCAGACCTGGAAATATGACTCTTACTTATTAATAGGGAAAGAAAAAGGGATAAATATCCCAAACCCTCAATATCATGATCCCAAATGGAAAATATATAGAATGGACAAAAAGGATGATTTTGGAGAGAGAGAGAGAGAGTTATCAAATGGGAATCATATCCAACTGAAGAAGTTGCCCAAGCCCCCCACCCCCACCCCCCACCTACTTCAAACCCATCAAAAGATCTATAATTTCTACAAAGAATAAGGAGAGGTGGAAACAAAGGAAGATATGAGTTTTGAATAACCCCCACAAGAAAGGAAAAAGGATATAGTCCAAGAAAAATTTAGCAAGCATAAAAGAGGAGTGTGTTGGAAGAGGTACAAGTACTTGGGAAAGAGAATTGTGCATTATATTCGACATCCAAAAGGATGAAAAATTCCATGATATATATGACAAATCTCATGAATATGATGATAATTATGTGGAAATAATGGGATTGATACCTAAGGAAGGGATTGAGGAGGTATTTCTTGCATTAGAGGCCAAGAATGGTGGAGAAGAGGATGCAGAGAAACCCCTTGAAATAAGTGTTCATCATCCTCTTGAGAAGGTTATAACATATGAGAAATATCTTCCCATAATCCAATCCATGGGTTATACACAAGAACATGGTCTAGGGAAATATAGTTAAGGGAGCACCCAACCCATATAGCTTGAAAAAATACCACACTGATTAGGATTAGGGGTTTATGTAATACACCAAGAGATGAAAATAAGAGTTTACAAGAGACATTCCAAGAGAGTCAACAAGGAAGCATCAATAAAAACATGTTATAACAATATATCCTATCCTTTATTTCCCTCCTAGATTTGAGCTAGAGGAAGCTACTAAGAAACATGATAGTGGGATGATAGAACAAGAAAAATTTGGGGATTCCCCACTAACTAAAAAAGTGGTAAGTTATCCCATGAATATCAATATAAATAACCAATGTCCAACACCAATAACCCCTTGTGATCATCAACACTCAATCACCAGTGACATATGAAGAAGGCCAAGTTGAATAATTGACATAATAAAATATTGAGAGGACCAACTATCCTTATAAAGACGAGGTTTTGCAAACATAAACCAAAAATATTATTAGTTATTTAATAGAGATGGTTGATGTGTCTTCAAAAACAAAAAGGAGGAAAGAATATGAGATTTTTCATGAAGAACCAAAAAACAAAAAGGTAAAGATAGACACTATGGAACTTGAACAGACTGAGTAGGGAATTCATGATGGCATGCCTCCCCTACCAATCCTACTGCAGATTTTGGAGAAATATGGGGAGCTCCAACAAGAAGGAGGTGAAACATCTCTCGGCCCTCTTCCTTTCAAATTTTATTCTAATAATATTTTATTTGTTGTGGCCACAGGCGTAACTTCCAACATTTATTTAACATCCTCAAACTCAAAGAGGACACAACAAACCCAATGGTAAGAAGTTATACATATGGAACATATCAGAAATCCCCTAGAAATATTGAAAGAAGATCAATAAAGGAGGGAACAAGCCCCAAAATGGGAACAAGACATAGAAATATTAAGCTCTCAGATCTGATCCATAATGTTTCCAAGGTACTATCCAATTAACAAGAAGCTTGTAATTACTACATTGGAGCCCCTTGTTTAGAACAATTACAAGGACATGCAACCCCATGAATGCAGAACACTGTAGATCACCCTAGACACTGTATACATACTTTTTGAAGGTTATGTGTCAATGGAACATGGGTCGAATAGTATCATATATAATGAATATTTCACCTTCTACAGACAGAAGTTGTTCCTATGGTCTGAATGGTTCAGATCCAAAACAAATGAGTGAATGACAAAGGATGAAGACCCTCCCTGGATGATGTAGACACCTGGAATGTTTCTTCAATAGTGAACCTATGTACCTACAACCAGATCGAACACATAAACACATCAAAGCTACTAGAACATCATCTACTTATCCATGTTAGTGACTAAAGAATCTAACAACATGTACATGCGAAATCAAAACAACGGTAATGTGGGACAAAAATCAGCTTTGCATTAAGATGTATGGAGAAGTTTACAACCAATCAAGCCTTAGTGTCGTCATGCATCTCCATGAAAACAACACTTCATCCCCATAAGCTCCAACTTTTCTCTCTATGCTCTCAAATGGCTTGGGCCAAGTGGTCAATCCAACAGCATAATAATACCTCTATAGTTCTCCCCCTCAACCATGAACATGAGCTTGTATTTATAAGGCTCAATGGATAGGAATGGTTGAGAGATTTGTGGATGAGGTGGCATCTAGGATATTATGATGGAGGATCTCGAGCTCAACTGACCCACGATGATAGGGATAAGGGAGGACACGAGACTCATGATCTAGAAGCCTCAAGAAACCTTTTTTTTCCGATTTTACCCAGGGTACCTCTTTTCTCCTTTTATGACTGAGTGGTTTAGGTTAGAAACGCCTATGGAAAAAAGGCCATAGGTGGTGGCACCGTTTATGGAAAACAGGATACAGGCGGTGCAAGCAAGGTACCACTCATGGTTAATAGGAAAAGCGCGGTGCTAAGTATTTCCATGTAAGATTGACAAACAACATGGGTTTCCACTCCAAGTGCTGGGATTAAGGGACACTATGTAAGTCAAAGGTCTTATCGCATGGTGGTGACAGGATTTGGGTGTAATAGAATGCCCCCCAAAGCATGAGTATTAGAGTGATACGATAAACAAGAGCTTTGAGAGAACAAGTTTTCGCTTCGAGGTGAAAATGTCAGCTCAATTGGAGCATGTCATCCAGTAGGAATCTGTAGTACATCAATATTTTTGACTCATAGACACAAGTAACCAACTCATGGATGTAGAATAATACAAGGCAGATCCATGGGAGGAATAAACAAGCATGGCTACTAGAATACAGTGTATATCCATGTGATACAGGACTCAAACTTGGAAATAGCTACCAAACATACAATGTAGATCTATGTCATACAGACGCAAATTTGAGCATAGCCACGACCATACAAATGTGGATCCATGCTAGATATAAAAAAACTCCATCACAACCTGGGGAAAAACAATGAGCGCTTTAAACAAATACCCAAGGTCTTCATCTCGTCTTCCACAAAGTACGATTCTATCCATGTGATTACAATGATCTGAAGTCGAACATGGTAGAAACCACTTTATTGCCGACCAATGATGTGAACCATTAACAAGTGTGACATAGATCACCATTGATGTCAATGATTCCCAAGGTACCCTAGTACAATATACTAAGTGTGAATAGATGTCCTGATGTCGAACACCCATTCGATTCTATCGATCAAAGGTCAATGATGTGAACCTCTGTCGAGAGCGAGGAAATATGTCATTAAGGAATACAGATCTCAAGGTACTAATTTTTGTTTCTAAGACTATTTCCCGAATGATGAGCTGATGTCGACGGGAATAGTCTCGTCGAAGGAGGGACATGATGAGTCCCACATCGACGACACGAAACTTGGAACATAGTTCTGGAATGATGTGAATGTAGTAACCATAGGACTGACTCAAAAGTACTGACACAGAGACTGTTTTGACTGCAGAGGAAAAAAATTCTTCAAATTCCCTTTGAACATCGGGCGGCACGACAAAAGACTTGGCAACATGACTGAACGGGACAAATACACGATGCGACAGTGGACAATGCATTCTTTTGAAAGACTCAAAGGAGTGGCATGACTCATGAAAGTGGATCGTCATAGAGATCAGCTGAATACCCAATTGACTGACATGAAATGTAGACAAGTTCCATGTTTAAAGGTAATGACAAACTACTGCCATTTATTTGCAAAATTATTCCCTTCCCATTTTCCCCATCATGATCGATGAGTGCCTCTTTTCGGTTTTACGAGTTCAAAGAGGGTAACAAACACTCAGTATAGCTTGTCCGAAAACAAGTCCAAACTCATATGTTTTAGGAATCTGAGAGAGGAGGGGTTCCTTCCCAAAATGGGTCTCTCAATATTTAATTTAACGAGTCCAATGAAAGAAAACTCGGTATTGTTCATGTTTAGGGAGTCCGAACGACCATGGAAGAAGACTCCAAAGGGTCCTTTTTCGTATGATTTAGTCCCTAAGGCCTGAAAAAGTGTAAAATCATACCTTAGGGAACTCTTCCAGTCATGGTTGGCTAGAGTGTTCCTTTTTCGTAAATAGTCCATCTGAATCGAAAAAGAGATAACCTACCATCGGAAGGACGACTCTTCAAAATATTTAACGAGCATGAAGAAGACAATATTGCTTGACAATCTTTTCATATTTAGGGAGCCTAAAAAGAGTTTAAAGAGGACTCCATGAGGTTTCTTTACACAATGTTAATTTTTACGAGCCTGGAAAGAATCGAAAATGGACTCGACGATATTTTCATGTTTAAGGAGCCTGAAAAGAGTTAAAAGAAGACTCGATGAGGTTTCTTTACTCAATGTTAGTTTTTATGAGCTTGGAAAGAATCAGAAACGGACTCGGACCTTTGATACTAGGTTTCAAGTGCGTGACCAAAGTGTCGTAACAAACGCTCATCGACTTTTTTCGTTTTATGATAGTACGAAAAAGTCATAAACAAACTCCCAAAACTTTACTTCTATGGTTCTTCTATCCTTCAATCGACTCAAAAAACAAGTGTTAAATGCATTCATAACTAACATGAAGGGATTACGACAGATAAATTTCAAGTAAAAAGCGATTTTAAATCAAAACTATAGCATGTCAAACCCAAAAAAGTTTATAAAAGTCATGTAAATAGTGAAAAATCAAATCACTTTACTATTTACCCATTGCGGAGAACATTTGGAGCACTTTCCTAGTCAGACCTTCAATTACTGATATCGAGAGTTTCCACCTTCGGTTTCGAGCACCGTCAGTTCCAGGTAACAGTTAAAACCCTACTCTTCCTTTTCATAGTCTTAATTTTTATTTTTGATGGGGTTTTGGGCCTATATGGATAGCCCTAAAACCATGGGAATGGGCACCATGCTTATCCCTTGCGGGATACACGGTACCTCACTAGAACCGCGCCAAAAACAAGGCTCACAATGGTGCCGGCCGTGAAGATTTAAAATTGATAACACAAGCAAAGATAGATCCTTTGTTTGAATTTAAATGATTAAGGATGATCTAATATGTGTTATGATTGTTTTTGGTAGGCTTTTGCAGATAAAAAATGGTGATATGGAAAGAAAGACAACATGAAAATGATGATGCTTTCGCTAAAAGGAATGCAGGTTGCATAGCCGCATTACGAGACTGTGGGCTCATGAAATTCTTCCAGCCTCCTAGCATGATATCACATGAGCGGTTGCTAGAGCACATAATCCAAATGTGGAATCTAGAGCAGCAACACTTTGAGGTTGGGGCTCATATTCTGACAGTAGAGGCAGAGGACATCTAATTCTTGACTGGACTCTCGAGATGGGGTGCCCCCATCTCGGTGACAAGTTCCCTAGGATGGGATATTACCACACATGAGTTGATAGAATGTCACTGTATCCCAGGGATGAGGACATCGGGGAAGAAAATCCCCATAAAGGTAGTGATGGATGGACCTCTACGGACTGTCTTATTTACTATGCAGAGAGTGGCCGGGAGTCAGGGAGTGCACCAGAATTCTAAGGCACACATGCTATATACCATAGAGGCCATGGCACCTGTAGTATTCAAAGGGGTAGAATCCCTGCTTCCGATATTCAAGGATCAGTTGAGTAAGTGTCAGCAGGGGGAACTGAAGCAGTTTGGCTTTGGTTCCATTCTAGCCTACTTCTTCTTTAGGCGGGTACCATAGATGAGACCTCAGGTGGTCTTCATAGAGCTGAGAGCGCGGGACCCCTGTATGTAGAGGTGGGTCCGAATTATGGCTCCTACTAGAGTGGGCAGGGGGAAGGTGAAGTTCGTTGAACCGTTCTTCAGATGGCTCCGAGATCAGATCCTCATGGTGGAGGATTATGCTTATGTGGGTATGGAATTCAGCGGAGACCCTGACCTACCGCTCCCACCTGGCGAACAGTGGGGTGACATCGGTAAGAAGCAGGAAACCCTAGAATGGACAAAATGTTTTCATGCTTTTTGATGTTTTATTTTTTTTATGTTAAGTAACGAGACCTAAATATTTTCATGCAGATGTTGGAGTAGCACGACCTGGGGGAGCTTCCCCATTGGATAGACGAGTTGGAGCCCGCTTTGTACCACAGGGCGATGATATCACCAGGGAGTTATAGGAAAACCTAGAGAGGTTGACCTTAGACATCCCTGACGCTTCCATTGATGACCTCCCTCTGAGGTATCAGAGACCTACAGCAAGAGTATCGGGTCGATTTAGCAGGCTGCTACGTAGAGTAGCCCAGGCAGTGATGTGCTACCATGAGCATCATTAGACATTGTCTGCATGAGATATCTATTGAAAGCTGATAGCTTCAGGATTTTGTATGGTGATTTTTGCCTGAAATCCTACATGCTTCATATGAGGTCTCGTGACCTATTTTTTGTAAACTTGTTCATATATATATATATATACATACTTTTACCTGGTGTTTATATGTCTCAAATGGTAAATGTATTTTACATGAGTTTTATGTGTCTTTAATTGTTTATTTAAAATGAACCATATTTGATTTAATGTCATGAATGGGCAATATGCCAATCTAGGATGTAATTAGCTAATGAGTCAGCAACTACATTATGTTCCCTAGGGATATGCCTATAAGTGATGGTTTCAAATGATCTTTCTAACAAGCGTACCCTCTAGAAAAGGTGGAGAAGCACAGGATTTCTAATGGTATAAACATGGTTCATATGAAAAACCACGAGTTGTGAGTCCATCAAGACTACTAGATTGCAAACATCTTGGGAGGTAGCTTCAATCATAAGACCTATGACTTCTCGATAATCGGTGATGTTATTGGTAGCGGGACCAATACAAACCGCTCTTGAACTGACCAAATCTTCAGTCGGGGAATAGAGGACCCAAGCAGCTGAGGTGAGATTCAAGGTGTGGCAGCAAGCACCATCAGCGAAGCCGTAGAAACCCATCTGCTCTGCATGACCAAAACATGGTATAAACAGATGTAGACACTAAACTCAAAACCATATTGAAAATACTAAAAGCACACTGAAATTCAAGCAATATACATATATACAAGATACTATCCAATAAAGACCTAGACATAGTACCTCTTCAGGTACAACCCATTGCGAGGTTTCCCTAAAGGGATTCCATCGTAGTCAATGAGCTTGTAGGCCCCTTTCTCTAAAACTTTAGAAATGACAAAAGGACCGTACCACATGGACTCGAACTTACCTTTCCCTAGTTTTTCATATCTCTGGTCATAATTCAAAACTAGGTCACCCTCGTTAAAGGCACGAGATTGGACGGATTTATCATACTACACCTTGACACATTTCTTATGTGCCTCATTAGCCAAGGCAGCATCTCTCCGGGTCTTGTCAAGGTTATTCAAGTACAAAAATCTTTCTTCCTCTATGGAAGTATCTGGGAGAAGTTCAACGACAAGTTGTAAAGATGGAATCTAACATTGAATCGGTAAGACAGCTTCGAGTCCACAGATAATCTGGAATGGCATGAAACCAGTATTTGTTTTCGCTGAAGTCCTATAAGCCCAGAGAATGAAGAAAATAATGTGGTGCCAATTGGATTTATGATCTCCAACCATCCGACGAAGCATATTTTTCAAAACTTTGTTAATGGCCTCTACCTGACCATTAGCTTGTGGATAATATGGCGTAGATTTTTCATGGTGAAAACCTAGCTTGGAACTCAGTTCCTTTATCATTTGATTATGGAAATGTGATCTGTGATCAGTAACAATGAACTGCGGGACTGCAAATCTAGCTATGATATGATTGAACAAGAAGAGAGCTGCAGTCTTACTATCTTCTGCATATGTAGGCATGGCCTCAACCCATTTTGTAAAATAGCCAATGGCTACGATTATGTAACCATGCCCCTTGGCTGAGGTAGGATTACAATACATAAACTCAATTCCCCATTTGGAAAATGGGCCAACGACAATGACGGGGTGTAGCGGAGCAGTATGAGTGCGCGTTTTGGGATAAAAATGTTGACAAGGTGAGAATTTCTTAATAGCCTCATGACAGTCTTTGAATACTGAGGGCCAGATATAGCCAGCACAAAGGATTTTCTGGGCTTAAGACATCCCAGATAAATGACTGCCACATTCTCCAAAGTGGCAATCATTCAACACATGTTCAGCCTCCTCATGGGTGAGGCATCGCCAGAGAATAGAATCAATCCCATGTCTATAGAAGGTATCATTTAGGATGAGGTAGTATTTCACGTGGTGATGGATACGACGACGATCGTCACATGATAATGGCTGAAATCATTGTGTTTTGAGATAAATAAGAAAATCTCCATACCATGGATCGTTAGTGCTAATCAGGAACAGGAATTCATCTGGAAATGAATCACTGGGCTCAAATTCCGTCGAAGCATAGGGAATATCACACATGAGCTTGGAAAATACCAGGGATTTCTTTGATGTGGCTTTGGAAAATTCCAAATCAAAATCCTGTAGTATGACTATCCATTGGGATTACTTGCCCCCAAGAACTTGACGAGTCAGGATCTAATACATAGGGTTCTGGTCTACCAATACCGTGGTTGTGCGAAGCAAAATGTAGTGACGGAATTTTTGTACAGCAATGACTGTGGCCAATGCTAACTTCTCCACGTGTGAATATCGGGTTTCATAATCCATAATATTCTTACTCGAATAGTAAATCACATGCTCCTGACCATTGGGATTTTCTTGCACCAAAACCATAGCAATGGTAGTAGCGAAGGCAAAAATATACAAGAGAAAGTCCTTTGAATAATCTGGGGGGTGTATCACGGGTGAATGAGTCAGAGTGTGTTTGAGATTATCAAAGGGGCATTGGGCTTAGCAATCCCAAAAGAATGGGGTGTCCTTTTTAAGGAGACACATATAACCGTGCGTTTTCTCTACGAAATTGCACACGAAATGATGGAGAAATTTTGCCTTCCCTTGCAATATTAGGAGTTCAAGGAGATTAGTTGGGGCTGGTAGAGCTAAAATGGTGGCAATTTTCAAGGGGTCAATCTAGATGCCATCCTTAGAGACCACAAAGCCTAACAGGCATCTCGTCTCAACGCAGAAAACACATTTATGTGGATTGAGCCATATATTATAATTACGGCATCTTAGGAAAATGTCTCTAACATGACTAGGGTCGTCCTCCTGTCGCTGCAAATGAGCAGGGAGGTTGTCAAGGTACGGTTCAACAATATGTTTAATATCGACATCGCACACTGGAATGTGGCTCCAACATTTTAAAATCCAAAAGGTAACTTCTTATATGCAAAGGTTCTGCGTGGGAAAATTAATCTCATCTTGTGCTAATCGGTGGGTAATATCTCAATCTGATTATAGCCAGAGAAGCCATCCATAAATGAGAATATGAAACTTCAAGCACAGTTTTTGATAATCTGATTGATGTGCGGAGTAGGAAAGTTGTCCTTCGGACAAGCTTTATTCAAATACCTAAAGTCGATACAGACTCTAATGGTGCCCTTCTTTTTATTGACAGGGACAACGTTCGATACCCATTCTATTAGGGGTACGGGATAAATGAACCCAGCTTTGAGAAGTTTCTCTATTTCATCTTTAATAGCTGCGACCTTCCGTGGATGGACTTGCCTTATTTTTTGCCTGAGAGGCTTGGCCGTGGGATCGGTTTTAATCTCGTGGACCACAATGGTTGGGTCAATCCCCAGCATTTCTTCATAGGACCAGGAAAAAATATCATGGAATTCTTTGAAAAGTGCCTTATATGCTTCAGATTCATCTGCCAAGCAGTTCTGCCCAACATGAACATGCTCGATGGTACCAGGCTTGGCTGATATGTCAATCGGATTCATCTGAGTAATGTTGCAAACTTTTCCTTCAGAATCTGTGTCTTGCAACAATATGGGACTTTGGGGCACATTGACAATATTAGCAGGAAACAAGGATGCGTAATCATGGTTAACCAAACTGGTGTTGGGGAGGAACATCGATCTATGATGGTGATCCTCCCAAATGGACTCATACATACTCATGATCTCCATAATGGACTCATCAGAAGGAAAATTCTCAGAGAGATCATCTAGAACAAGAAGAGATGGTTCTAACCAGTAAGGTAAATGGTAAGGATCTGAAGCCACTAGATGAAGGTCATCAGTGTGATCATCGGAAAGGGTTTGAATGGTGTCATGCATTGCTTCATGTGAACTCAATGAGGTGGAATCAACAACTTGTTTTCCCTTAGGCTCACAATCAAATGAGGCAATCATATGGACTGTCATGGTATCCATGCTAGGAGGAGTGGGTGGAAAAATCCCCATAAGGGATGAATCCTTCAACATGCCTACCCCAATCAACCGGTAAGGAGGAGGGGACTAGCCTAACATGGGGATGTTATTAGCTGTAGAGGTAGTAACATTCGGAGTACAGAAATCAAGCTGTTCAATGGTAATAGTTCTCCCTAGATGCGAAAATTGGACTATTCGGAATATTGTCAAAGCTACAACAGTCATGGCATAAAATCAATTTCTTCCTAGAAGGAGGTTGTAATCTAACGAGGCATTTACCACTTCTACTTGAATAGAAACTATTTTTCCCCCAAGCTCGACTGCGAGGGCTGATATGAGACCATGGAGCTGGAAACCTCATCCATCAAAGTCCTTTAGAGTCATAGGTGATGTTACAAGCTCGGGAGAGCCGAGAGCTTTCCAACAAGATAGAGACAAAACCGAGGTCAAAGCTCCTTCATCTAGTACCATTCTAAAAACCTTTTTCCAACTACTTTCGTAATGATCTGAAAACCAAGTTTATGAGGTAGCCTAGAGTTATATTTTTCAATATTTAAATGAATCAAATTAGTATTATTTGGGTCTAAAGCTCCTAATGCCGTTAACAAGTTTTTGCATTGTGTAGGACAACTTTGGAGTACTTCTAAGGTAGAAATTGCACAAGGTGCCTAAGCGATATCTTCAACTACATTATAAAATTGAGCAGCTCGGGCATTGGGGTTAAATACATCCTTCCAAAGAGTACTCTTAGGTGGACGCAAAATCATGTCGAGAGTAGGCTTCTCGATAGTTAGGGGGACAGTAGACAAGGATTCCAAAGAACCAGTAGAGGGAGCTTTCCCTAAAGAAGAATGGCCTTATTTCTTGTCTACAGGTTTGTCATAATTCTGACTACAAGTTTGTAGACTAATGGTATCCAAGGACATCATACGAATTTCCTCTGACAAACTAGAGTTACCCTGATTAGACATGTGGTCTATCAGTTGTTGTTGAGAGGGAAAAGGATCCATGAGTACTGTGGGTGCGAGATTTGATTTTAGAAATTGGGAGATTCCATCCCGATGGGGACACTCTTTTGTGAAATGGTCACCTTCGCATAGCAGACATGGATATTTTGCTTTTCTCTTTCCTTTATCGTTATCATTGTTGGTTGGTCTTGGATTCTCCTATTGGTTTCTGGATTTTTTATTCTTATTTTTAAATTTCTTTTTATTATTTCCCGAGGTTTGAGTACTCTGAATAGAATTGACCTCGGTGGAAACATTAGGATTCGACGGAGTAGGGGTGGAAGTCTGGGTTTGCTTGGAAGGTTTCGGTGTTGACAGGGACTATATTGAACCAACAATCCCATCAACAGGTACTTCTGCTGGTGGCTTTGCGGGGTCGATGCTGGGGCGAGGAGCTTGAGGAATCAAGTCATAAAGAGTTCCAGACTGGGAATAGAGCAAGTCTAGATATTGAGCTTGACTAATAGCCTGCTCTTCAGTAACGGCACCGCCCATAGCCACATCTCAGGCAATTGGAGGAAACAAAGTTTTGGTGAACCAATCAGCTAATAACTGATCCAGAATAGGGGCCTTAATAAGCCTTCTCTGCCTTCTCCACTCATGGATATGATTAGATATGTAGGTGCAGGTGTTCTATCACAGAGAAGTTAAGAGATCAGTACCCATTTCATAATGGATAGGGAGATGAAAGTGTGTAAGAAACACGGTTTCCAAGGAGACAAAATCCACAAACGAATGTTGTGGAAGTTCAATGTACCACTTCGTGGTTGTGCCGGTCAAAGTTCGTTGAAAAAGTCGTAACCGAACTGAATTATCCATGAGGGAGTTTGAAGAACACCCTCATGACATGGTCTTTCATATCGTCTCCCTTCTTCCCTTCGAACTTTGGGATGTACAATGGTAACTTTACCATAATGGGAGGCCACGAGGGATTGTGTTGAATGGGGTCATTAATCAACTTGGACAAGTCAGACAAGTCCAAAGTTGTTAGGAAAGGTAACTTACGGTTAGGTTGCACATACTGGTAATATTGATATGGCATATAATTACCAGTAGGACCGTAAGTAGACTAATAGATAGGTTGTTGTGACGAAGAAATACCGAAAAATCCTCCCGCGGGGGGTTGATTTCCAGGATCAAGACCATTAGGACCACCAAGGCCTCTGGGACCACCAGGACCATTGGGACCATCGGGAGGCAAACCACCAGACCCTCCAGGGCTGCTAGCAGGTAAACCTCTAGAGCCTCCAAAACCACTAGGAGGAGGGCCACCAAACCCTCCAGGGCCATTAGGGGGAAGCCCACCAGGCTCCCCAGGACCACCAAAACCATTAGGACCATAAGGAGGAAATCCACCAGGCCCCCTAGGGGGAGGACCGCCATGAGGCAGTCCTTCGACACCTCCCATAGTATGTATGGGTATCCCCCCCATAGATGGCATGTAAGACCAGTTAGGCTGCCCCCATGGCATAAAAGTATTACTAGGGTATGGCGTAAAAGTATTACTAGGGTATGTAATTTAGGCATAAGGTATTCCTATAGGATTGGGTGGGTAATTAATATTTCGTACAGGTATTTGATAACCATAACCCCCAGAAGATTGAATGGTTACAGGTTCTGCCCCCAAGGGCTGACCTGAACTGGATGGGGGACAAACCACATTAGTATGGGTGGGAGGGACATAAACTATATATTTTTCTATATTAGAGGTTTGACATTTACTAGGTACAATTTCAGTGCCAGATAACATAGGTCATGCTAGGGTTTCCCCCCTACACTAGAAGGTAATGACGAAATGGGAATTGAAGGTTGGGCCCCAGGCGTAGAAGAACTGGGAGGATTGGGAACAGATAGAATATGGGAGGTGGTGGGGTTGGTAGTTTGACCTGGGTTGTGTGGTGTTACTATGTGATCTATAATCGGTTCAATGAGTCTCATAGAATCGGCAAGTGAACGGTATCCCATAGGAATAGCTGTGGAACATGATGGTGGTGTGCCCAATATGTCATCTATTTTCTTCTCAATCTCCTGTGCACGGAGAATGGATGCGTGGTATTGTCTATGTTCTTCTTCATCTGGAGAAACTTCTTTAGAAAAGTTTAAACGGGTGCCAAATGAGGCAATGGCCTATCCTATAGAGGTATCCCAAAATGGAGCATTGAGACCATAATCCGGACGGGTAGTATCGTCAACATGACCTTCCATGGGAGAATGGAATGAGGTATTACCCCAAGAAGGTTGTTGGACCAAGGGAGGCGAGTGTGAAGGATACGGTCCTCCACTTTCTGCAACCACATTATCTCCCCCTTAGGAGGTGGTAGCATCTCCTTGGTCGATAGCTTCCATTGGATTTTCTCCTGAAACAGGAATAAAATTGGGTGGTAAGACCTGTACTCTTCTAGACTGTCTTAGCTCAGAATATTTGTACAGTTCCTATCTAACCTAGGGTCTGAAAAACTAGAAAACACACCAAAAAAATTCCCTACTTAAGCTATAGGTCAAACAAGCAAACTTAAAATGAGAGGAGGAGTTCAGATAGTCAGGTCTCTCACCAAGATTGTCGAGAAGGTGCCACTCATGATATACCTCTAGGGTACATGCATAGTAATCTCCCCGAATGTTTTTTTAGGTGTATGGCTCAAAGCAAGACGGCCAACAGGTTTTTCTTAGATGGATAATGTTATCACTCCAGGAAACTCCTCTAGGTTGTAGCTCGAGGATGCCTAGTAACTTAAAATGTTTTTAGGGTTTTCTGATATGGATCAAGTCAGGTGACCTATATAACCTTCCACTCTCAAGACATGCATGAAACTCACTCAATTACAAGGCTTTTATTTACAACTTTTTAGAAGTTGACAATAAGGTGCAGGGATGGAGAACTCATCAGGCTGGCCGATGTACATACAAAACAGATGCATATAAATGGCTAAATCATGATAACGATGGTACTTATATATCAAATCACATTAACACACCAATAGGATGACAACTATTAGTTATTAATCAACTTGAAATTAACCTAAATACACATTCATGCATAAGTACAGTAAAGACAGAGATGAAAGCTGAACAAATCATAACAAAAGAGCTTATATTCAAGAATGAGCAAAATGAGAAGCTGACAATAGTATAGGTTTTTAAATCCCTGAAGTCGAACCTTTTCAATAAAATAAGTCCTAGGATTTATAGCCTTTACAAAAATACTTAGATCCTCAAAAATTGGATCTCATTTAATAAAAATAGGCAAAATAATAGTTTTTGCATAATTAGGTCAAAAAACCCTAATTTAACTACTAGTCTAACTAGATGTAGAATTCGTTCATTGTTTGAACCTTCTGATAACTAAAGTAAGCACTGGAACTAACTTCCATTGGTCCTCTACTCTTTCCCAGGTGTTGGTGAAGTAAACTATTCATTTTTCTGTTGTAACTTGCCTTGTTAGGTCAACTTTTGCCCTAAAAATTTGGCCAAACTGCTGAAAACTGGGGCTCAGAGATGCATTTGGTTCTTCGACTCTGTGACACTTGTGTATAAACTGAAAGACATGTTTGTAGATTGGTTTGTTTTGAGAAAAAAAATCTCTCAATTTTTGGAAATTCATTTCCATCTTCCCGATATATGTATTTCAAAAACATGTGTAAAACAGGGAAATTCTGAGATCCAGAAATTAGGCTCAGAGATGGATTCGATTCTCCCAATATGAAATACCTATAGGAAACCTGAGAGAGGTTATTGTTCTATGACATGTTGGGAAAAATAAAATCTGAGAAGTTTCCAAAATGATTCTCCAATCTCTCATAATCCCCATTTCAAAATGATTACTTTTCACAGTAAAACGCCCCTTTCGGTGGCTTAACAAAACTGAAGCACACCTTCCCTGTTTATTTCTTTAGCGTATTTTAGGTTTATATTTTGTCCTTGAGCCATCCATGTTCACCAAAAACTTGTACTGCATGTCAAAACTTAATATTCTTCCTCTGTCTACTTTCGGTGGTCAAGAGGTTAAAACAATAGAACCGTTAGCTGTCGAAAGCGGGGCTTTCGGTGGCTAATGAACTGCTGTTGCGTTCGCCTAAGCCACCAAAAGCTCTGTTTTATATAGAATTTTATTTATCCTTTAAATCATACTTTTACACTTTACTTGTTGAAATTGAACCCAGGTGTTAGAACAATTACACTCACAAAAATTGCCAATTACACATGCAAATTACACACAAAGGAGACTGAATATGGAGCAGAACACTAATCTGTATTGAATAAGTGTACAATAGACAACCTTGTGAAGTCATAGGTTGACACAATAAATAATTACATGAGATATTCAAATGCATTGGGATGCCATTCGAATTGGTCAAAAGCAGGCTTACTAAATCTAAGCAAATCCCCCATAGGTGCATAAAGCAGCTTCCAAATCTGTCTAGGAACTCACAAATTGGAAAAATAAATTAGGCAAGATAATAGGTGATGGAAGGACAACTCATACATGATTTTATTAGGATAAAAGAGTGAAGGATGATGGGGACAAAAAACAATTTAACTTCACCTAGTCAAACTTTCCCAATTGCCTTAAAACTCAGTAAAAGCAGGCAATAAAGCAGAAAAAGTAGACATGCGCTAGGGAGGCCAGGAATAAAGAAGAAATGATTCCAAGAGGTTTCCCAAGTGCTCCATGACTTAATTTTATCAATTTTTACCATCTAGGACATGTGGAGGACAACTTGCATAGAGTGGAATATGAAAACTAGGCAAATAAGACAAAAATGGAGATAATTAATGTCTAAGGTAGCTAACTATGGGTTGATTATTCTAACACCCCCCCTTAAGCCTGAATTATGAGTAAAATATAAAAAAAATAATAGGGCCTAGCAACAAGGCTTAGTCACCCTTTACATACTGCATGTCCATTTAACCAAGGAAAGAGGCAAAAACCTAGTGGGAAAAATCCTCCCTTAAACATGGACAGTAAAACAAAATTTGAAAATCTTGTCATCAATAATTCTTCACAGCATGATCATCAATCCCCAGCAGTGATTTGATATTAATGAATGTCTTATCACAAAAAACTTTGGTGAAGATGTCTGCTACTTGTTCTGAAGATGAACAGAAGAGTAGGTGAATGGTGCCATCATGCACAAGCTATCTAATGTAGTGCATATGGATCTCAATGTGTTTGGTTCTCTATCTCTGAACTGGATCATTGGAGATTTGAAAGATACTCTGATTATCACAATGGATAGTATTTGAGTACTCTGATTCGAAGCCACACTCACGAAGTAACCCCTGCAACCATAAACATTGAGTTGTTGCATTTACAACTCCTCTGTACTCTGCTTCTGTAAATGAGAGTGCAATGGCACTTTGTTAGTTTTTTGACCAGCTGATTGGTCCTTCAGCAAGCATGAACACATATATTGATGTTGAATTTTGATCTATGTGGTCACCTGCCTAATCACTGCCAATAAACCCAATCAAATCAAGATCAAATTTAGCTTTGTAGAAGATCCCATGATTTCTTGTTCCCTGAACAAAGTTAAGGATCCTTTTGGCTGCTCTCCAATGGATCTCATGAGTTTGATCCATGTATCTTGTCATAAGAAATATCAGGTTGAGTATGTGTAAGGTACAACAAACACCCAATCAGTTTCCTATACAGTGTATTATTTACCATAGGTGAAGAATCTGCTTCTTCAAGCTTAACTCCTGAAAGGAAGGGAGTCTTGCTTGGCTTGCAATATTTCATGTTGAACTTGTTCAGAAAATACAAAGCATACTTGGACTGATGTACTTTTATTCCATGTTTGGTTTGAGCAGTCTTGAGACCCAAGAACTGGCTCAATAACCCCAAATCAGTCATAGAAAATGCATGGTTCATTGCATCCTTCAAGGAGGAAATTTAATCCTTTGAGCTTCCTGTAATGAGAAGGTCATCTACATATAATAAAATAATCATCAAAGAACCATGAATCAGATTCAAATAAACATTAGGATCAGACTTGCATCGAACAAAACTCAATGATAGTAGAAATCCATCAATCTTGGCATACCAAGCCCTGGGGGCTTGCTTAAGCCCATACAATGATTTATTTAGCCTGCACACAAGAGATGGATTATTAAAAAATCCCTAAGGCTGCTGCATGTAAATATATTCTGTAAGATCTCCATTCAGGAAAGCACACTTCACATCCATGTGATGTACCTCCCACTGCTTCAAAGCTGCAATGGCTAAGGCTAGCCTGATGGAGTCCATCTTTGCCACTGGTGCAAAGGTCTCATTGTGGTCTATGCCATGTACCTATGAGTAGCCCTTGGCTACAAATATTTCCTTATATTTCAAAGGTGAACCATCAACAACAAACTTAGTTTTGAAAACCCACTTACATTGAACTAGCTTCCTCCCTGGGGGAATATCAACCAGCTCCCAAGTGTTGTTCTTCTGGAGTGAGCTGAATTCTTCTTTCATGGCTGTTTTCCATCTTGGATCATGTGATACATATTCATATGTCTATGGGTGTAATTTAACCATTAGACAACATTTCTCTACAAACAAAGGGTCTTTCATACACAGGGCACTCTCAAACCGAGATCTAGTCCTCCTAGAATCACTCGGATTTCGAGCTAGTTCCCCAGCTGCATGAATGGTCTTTGTTTCCCATTTTGGTCTTGTAGGACTGTTAGGATATGCAATTAAATCATAATTATTATACATATCAGAATCAGCAAACTTATTTATCTCTTCACTTGCATTCAGTGGTTCTGGTCGTGAAGAAGACTCTCCAACTTTAACTGTTGCTAAAGGCTCTTCTTGGAACAGAACACTCCTTTCAATGAAGGATTTATTTGTGCTAAAATTTATCAGCTTGTACCCTTTTGAATCTTCAAAGTACCCAACAAATAGACACTCTTGGATTTGGGGCTGCAAAGCC
Organism: Pseudotsuga menziesii; assembly: GCA_001517045.1. Classification (NCBI taxonomy): domain Eukaryota; kingdom Viridiplantae; phylum Streptophyta; class Pinopsida; order Pinales; family Pinaceae; genus Pseudotsuga; species Pseudotsuga menziesii. Next base: position 398,281 of record LPNX010178901.1, on the reverse strand, counting down.
TTCCTCTTTGGCTTGTGCCCTCTCCATACTTTGAAATGAGTCATACCATAAATTTTTTTATGAGGAAACCTATTCTGGATATAGGCTGCACAATTTATAGCTTCGGCCCAAAAATTTGGTGGCAAAGTCTTAGCCTCCATCATGCAGGTTGCCATCTCTTTTAGTGATCTGTTCTTCCTCTCAACAACACCATTTTGATGTGGTGTGTAAGGGATAGAATGCTGCATCTGAATACCTACATCTGCACAATATTGAATGAACTCAGACTTGACATACTCACCACCATTGTCAGATCTCAGGACCTTGAGTTTCCTCCCAGACTGGTTTTCAACCAAAGCCATAAAGACTTTGAAGAGGCCAAAAACTTCAAACTTGTGTTTCAGGAAGTAAACCCAGCATTACCTAGAAAATTCATCTATTAATTTCAATGCATATTTGGCCTAACTCATTGGCATATGAGGAAGTGGGCCAGCAACATCACCGTGGATCAACTCAAGAGGTGCAGAGCTTCTCTCATGACTAGCTTTCTCAAATTTATGCTTTGGGTGTTTTCCTAAGATGCAACCTTGGCAGACTCCTTTGGAAAACTTAATCTTTGGTAACCCTATGACCATTTATTTTTCACTAAAATCAGAAAGATACTTATAGTTAATATGGCCAAATATTTCATGCCAAATCTTGCTTGCCTCATTAGCATGAATCAAAATAGCAGAGGGGTTTGAGTAGGGTAGGCAATCTGAGAATATGTATACCTTCAAAGTGTGATTTGCAACTCCTTTTGCAATGACTTTACCACTTGAGATCTTTGTGATCTCAACTTCATTAGGGGAGAATATGACCTTCTTTGGAGACCCTGTGTGGGTCATATGATACACTAACAAGAGGTTAGAGGCAAGACCTAGAACATTCAATACATTGCTGAACTTACCATGGTCAAGATCAATCCTCCCTTTGCCCAAACTTTCAGTGAGAGAGTCATCTCCCAGTACTATTGGTGGACCTTTCAACATGTCAAGTGAGGTGAATGCCTCCTTGGTCGAAACCATATGTCTTGAAGCTCTAGAATCAATGATGAAACTAGGTGAGCTTGATGTGCCAGCAACTAATCCATGAACTCTCTCTCTGTCTTCTGAATTTGATCCTCCTTCCTTCTTCTTTGAGCTATTAGGAAGGGAGATGCCATTCTTCTCCAGGATTTGGGTCAGCATGTCAATTTGCTTCTTCATGCAGGAGCTTTCAGGATGATTTCCCTTACTATAGTATGTGCACTTGCTCATTTCTCCTTTGTTCTTCTTCTTCTGGGGGTTCTTCTTGGAACCTTGGGGCTCCTCTGGAGACTTGTTCTTGTCTCTCTTTTGCTCAGGTGGCTTCTTAGCTTTCTTCTTTCCTTTTGAATCCACCCTTGAATCTCCAGCAACCAGAGCTTGGTCTTTGGAAGGTTTGATGGTGCCCATCATCACTAGTTTATCTTGTTCTTGTGTGAGAGATTCCATGAACTTTGCAAGTTTATGCATCTTCCAGGCTCGAGCTGTCAACTTGATGGCATGGAAGGTCAAAACAAACACTGAATATTCAGGGCCAAGCTTCGAGAGTATGACCAAAACCAGTTGCTCCTCCTTCTTTTCAATTCCACACTATTTTAGCTGTAAAATAAGGGCTTTAAACTTGCAAAAGTAGAGTTGCAGGGATTCAAAGTCGTTGGGAATCAAGGAGATCAATTCATTCTCAATTTGATGTCCTCTCATATCATCTATTTTACCAAAAAGCTCAACAATATTCTCCCATACTTCATTTGGTGATGTCAATCCATCAAGATGGAAAAGGAGGTCTCTGGATATGCTCAGACACAGGAGACCATAGGCCTCATCCCTCCTGTTGTGCCATTTAATTTTCTCTGCAGCTACATTGGGCTCTGCTTCTATTGACATAGTCACTTTGTAGAGGCCTTTCAATCTCAACAGTATATCCATCTCTTCTTTCCATTCAAAGAAATTAAATGGAGTCAAGATGATCTTCTGATATTGATCCATAGCTCAGAAATTGTCCCTTCAGTGAGAAGAATGCTCCCAGTCAATGATGTTGAACCTGCAATAACAATATGGAAGGAGAGAAATCAATCTACAAAGTATCTGATACAATGTGGAAATTGAACCCAAGTGTTAGAACAATTACACTCACAAAAATTGCCAATTACGCATGCAAATTACACATAAAGGAGACTGAATATGGAGCAGAACACTAATCTGTATTGAATAAGTGTACAATAGCCAAACTTGTGAATTCATAGGCTACCACAATAAATAATTACATGAGATATTCGAATGCATTGGGATGCCATTCGAATTGGTCAAAAGCAAGCTTACTAAATCTAAGAAAATCCCCCATAGGTGCATAAAGTAGCTTCCAAATCTGTCTAGGAGCTCACAAATTGGAAAAATCAATTAGGTAAGCTAATAGGTGATGGAAGGACAACTCATACATGATTTTATTAGGAGAAAAGAGTGAAGGATGATGGGGACAAAAAACAAGTTAACTTCACCTAGTCAAACTTTCCCAATTGCCTTAAAACTCAGTAAAAGAAGGCAATAAAGCAGAAAAAGTAGATATGCACTAGGGAGGCCAGGAATAAAGTAGAAATGATTCCAAGAAGTTTCCCAAGTGCTCCATGACTTGATTTTAGCAAGTTTGACCATCTAGGACATGTGGAGGACAACTTGCATAGAGTGGAATATGGAAACTAGGCAAATAAGACAAAAATGGAGATAATTAATGTCTAAGGTAGCTAACTATGGGTTTATTATTCTAACATTACTCATGTCCTTTTGGTACTTTCTCAACCTGCATAAGATTTGGAATATTAGCAATATCATGGGCTACCTCTGGATTCTGAAGGCTAATAGCTACCTCTACTAGGGTTTCCAGTGCAAGGTGTGTTTTAGGGCTTGAATCTATCTTATGTATCCTTGACCTTATTATCATTCTGTAGAGCCTCGAGTTATCCTTCATCAATATCTAATTTCTTCAACCTGTATAAAAACATCATGTTTTAGGGTTAGGGTTTGGATTTTCCTTCTAAGACCTCTAGTTCATGTATTTCCCCTAATAGCCGGTTGATTCTCTGGGACCTAGGTTTGATATTTGAACTCTTCAACATCTGCAAAAAATATCCATGCAATGATATATGAGGTCGAAAATTCCACCTAGAGGACTGACAGGTCATCTTTTTCCCTAAAACTTTGGCCAAACTGCTGAAAACTGGGGCTCCAAGATGGATTTGGACCTTAAAATATATCACACCTTTGTATAAACCAAAAAAGGTTTTTATATATTGGTTTGTTGTGATAAAACACCTCTCTCAATTTTTTGTAATTAATTTTAATTTTCCAGGGATCTGTATTTCAAAAACATTTGTCAAACAGTAAATTCTGAGATCGGAAAATTAGGTTTCAGAGATGAATTCAATTCTCCCAATATGCAACACCTGTATGAAAACTGAGAGAGGTTATTGTTCTATGAACTTTTAGGAACAAAAATTTTTGATAATTTTGAAAAATGATTCTCGAGTCACTCATAATCATCATTTTAAAAAAATGACTTTTCATAGTAAAATGCCCCTTTCGATGGCTTAGAACGTCCTGAAATTTCGGTCATAGCTACTGAAAGTCTGCTTTCGATGGCTTAGACAACATTTTGAAGCCCATTCTTATCCACTTAAACCTATGTTTTGAGTTTTTTGAGTGGGATTTTCCCCCAACATCTTTTGGTCTGCTTTCGGTGGTTAACGCCCTTCTTGCACTGTTCACTAAGCTGCCGAAAGCAACACTTTTCGGTGGCTAATAAGTTGTTTGAAGTCTCCCCTAAGCCACCGAAAGTGCTTCACCATTTACTTGCTCGGACCTGCTTTCGGTGATTATCTTTCATCCTGCGTTAAACTGTTAACTTCCGAAACAAATCCTTTCGGTGGCTAATGAGGTATTAAGAACCCCGCCTAAGCCACCGAAAGCTAAAACTTCCATTTTTTTCAACCATAGCACAAATAGAGACCTTCAATTTGTTAGTCATCTTTAAATCTTTCATGACATGACTTGAATTCTTCATACTATCAAAATAAAATTATTTTGGGAGATAACATCTAACTCCTACTTGGGGATGGGAACCTCCCTATGAGGTCCCAAGAACCCCAGACCAAAATGCCTTTCCTAAAAAAGAATAATTAAAGCTATCTTCTAGTGTTGATCCATTGGGCAAGGAGTCATTTTTCTTTTATAAATAATCCCCTGCAATCTTCATGTAGCCCGCTTTGCTTATTCACGAAACAACTAAAACTGACCTAGCTGCTCATATTAAGAGCTTATTTTCCTATCTAATCCTACTCCTAATTCTAATTAGTAGAGTCTTCTTATCATGTGACATCATGCTTCCAATAAAGACAGGTCAGAAGCTGATCTGGTGAACTTATCCTTAATCTTGACCCAAAAAATAAATGAAACCCTAGCATGCAGCAAAGTTGTTTAGAAGGGTGACAGAACCAGCTATCATGTCACAAAAATATTTTGATATCTATGCTGCTCATAAGTTCTAGATAGTCAGAAACAGGGTCATAAAAGCCAAAAAGAAGTAAATTTTTATGCTGTTGTTCCAACTTAATGAAATGTTGTTGCTGGCTACTTTCAGTGATCACTACGTTAACTATAGATTGCTCAACCTCTGACTGGGAAGGATGAGTTATGCCCTGCTGTTCTGGACTTTTTAGATCATAATATTCCTCTTCATATCTGTTACATTCTTCCTTTGTCTACAAATAAAAAAATTGAGGGTTGCCTTTAGTATTTGCTACAGATCCAAATTTCTTACATGTTGTTCCTACAATTTGCTCATTATCTTTCGGGTTTCCAAAGGGGACAATCTAATATTCTTGACACCCTAAGTCAGTAGATGCATTTGGTACAAGGTAAAAAGCATCTATATTATGGTTAACATTCTAAAGATCATTAATATCTTGATCACAATGAGAAGTGTCCCATATTGCAACATGCTTTTCATAGCTATCATTAACCACAACATGCATATGTCTCTGATCATCTCTTTGCCGAAAAGTAGAACTAAAATAAATTCCGGAAGTGGACAAATCCTCACAAAACTTAAAATCTTCTTCTCTATTTAACTTTTCCTCCTTAGAATGCAACTTATATTCTTCACAACAATTACCAAATGCAAACTCATATGAATAGTACCTTTTATAATGCTCAGTGAATGCTTTGTGAAAATCTTTCAATGATGAAATACTGGAAGGAGGTAAAGAAAAATACCACTGACATGCATCACCATATAATGAATACATGAACATATTCATGCTACTGATCTAATAGATCCATGCATTCATGAAACTTGAGGAGGTGTTCTGCAAGACTGTCTTCGTCCTCCTCTTTGAAGATAGGTAGAAAATCTCCCCATTCAGACATATCAGGTACTGGATGTGGGAAACCAGGAACAAAAGAGAAGTCAAGAGGTGTAAACCTCTGAGCCAAAAGAGCAGCAAATGATTTTGACATATTTATATTGTGGAGTCACCACTGAATTCGTCCTTCATGGAGTTGCCAAGGATGAGATCTTCACAAGCAACAGTGCTTGAAGATGCCCAAACCCTAGAATTTTCTGATGTATTTATAAATTCTTGAGAATTAAGTGTTTCAACAGAAGAAATAATAGCAGAAATATTTCTTGAAATACCTAATGTAGCTTCCTGTGCAGCACTACTGGTCTACCTGAGTGAAGCCCTAGCTCTTCTCAGAATCTCTTCTAGATATGAAACAAGTGTTGCTGGTGGCCCTTTACGGTTTACTCTGGTGCTTCATCTTCTTGAAGCCACCTTATTTCAATGGAGTCGCCAGATAGATGATTACAACCATAATAGTGTCCAATCTTTCTCTATCATCAAAGCAAGGGTCTATGTCATCTCCCATGGAAGCTGAGCTTCAGTCTCCTCTCCCCGTCAACAGCACCAATTTGTTATCACTCCAGGAAACGCCTCTAGGTTGTAGCTTGAGGATGCCTTGTAACTTAAAATGTTTTTAGGGTTTTCTGATATGGATCAAGTCAGGTGACCTATATAACCTTCCACTATCAATACATGCATGAAACTCACTCAATTGCAAGGCTTTNCAGAGATGAAGGCTGAACAAATCATAACAAAAGAGCTTATATTCAAGAATGAGCAAAATGAGAAGCTGACAATAGTATAGGTTTATAAATCCCCGAAGTCAAACCTTTTCAATAAAATAAGTCTTAGGCTTTATATCCTTTACAAAAATACTCAGATCCTAAAAAATTGGATCTAATTTAATAAAAATAGACAAAATAATAGTTTTTGCATAATTAGGTCAAAAAACCCTAATTTAACTACTAGTCTAATTAGATGTAGAATGTGTTCACTTTTTGAAACTTTTGATAACTAAAGTAAGCACTGGAACTAATATCCACTAGTCCTCTACTGTTGCTCAGGTGTTCGTGAAGTAAACTCTTCATTTTTCTGCTATAACTTGCCCTGTTAGGTAAACTTTTGCCCTAAAAATTTGGCCAAACTGCTGAAAACTAGGGCTCAGAGATGCATTTGTTTCTTCAACTATGTGACACATGTGTATAAACTAAAAGATATTTTTGTACACTGGTTTGTTTGAAGCAAAATCCTCTCTCATTTTTTGGAAATTCATTTTCATCTTCCCGAGTTCTGTATTTCAAAAACGTGTAAAATAGGGAAATTCTGACATCCAAAAATTAGGACTCAGAGATGGATTTGATTCTCCCAATATGCAACTCTTGTAGGATAATTGTGAGAGGTTATTTTTCTCTGACATGTTTTAAACACGAACCTCTGAGCGTTTTGTAAACTGATTCCCTAGTCACTCATAATCCCCATTTTAAAATGATTCCTTTTCATAGTAAAACGGCCTTTTCGGTGGCTTAGCAAAACTAAAGCACACCTTCCATGTTTATTTCTTCAGCATATTTTAGGTGAATATTTTTTCCTTGAACCATCCATGTTCACCAAAAACTGGTACTGCGTTTCAAAACTTAATATTCAGCCTCTGTCTGCTTTTGGTGGATAAGAGGTTACAACATTAGAACCATTAGCTGCCGAAAGCAGGGCTTTCAGTGGCTAATGAATTGTTGCTGCATTCACCTAAGCCACTGAAAGCTCTGTTTTATGCAGAATTTTATTTATCCTCCAAATCATACTTTTACACTTTACTCCTATCCTTCTGGTACTTTCTCAACCTGCATAAGATTTGGAATATTAACAATATCATGGGCTACCTCCGGATTCTGAAGGCTAATAGCTGCCTCTGCTAGGGTTTCCAAGGCAAGGTGTGTTATAGGGATTGAATATTTCTTCTACAGCCTTGACCTTCTTATCATCCTGTAGAGCCTAGATTTATCCTTCATCAATCACATATTTATTCAACCTGTAGAACAACATCATCGTGTTTTAGGGTTAGGGCTTGGATTTTCCTTCTAAGACCTCTAGTTCATGTATTTTCCCTAATAGCCGGTTGATTATCTGGGACCTAGGTTTGATCTTTGAACTCTTCAAAATCTGCTGCAAATCTTCATGCACTGATAGATGAGGTCGAAAATGCGACATGGAGGACTGACAGATCATCTTTTGCCCTAAAACTTTGGCCAAACTAATGAAAACTGGGGCTCAAAGATGAATTTGTACCTTCAAATTTGTCACACCTGTGTATAAACCAAAATATATTTTTGTATATTGGTTTGTTATGAGAAAATGCCTCGCTCAGTTTTTTGGAATTCGTTTTAATTTGCTCGAGATCGGGATTTCAAAAGCATGTGTCAAACAGGAAATTTTGAGATCCAAAAATTAGGTCCCAGAGATGAATTCGATTATCCCAATCTGCAACACCTATAGGAAAAATGAGAGAGGTTATTTTTCTATGACCTGTTAGGAACAAAAAAATCTGATCGTTTTTCAAAATAATTCTCGAGTTGCTTTGAATCATCGTTTACAAAAAATGACTTTTCATAGTAAAACGCCCCTTTCGATGGAATAAAGCGTCCTGAAATTTTGGTCTTAGCTGCTGAAAGTCTGCTTTCTGTGGCTTAGAGACCATTTTGAAACCATGCTTAGACACCAAAACCTGTGTTTTGAGTTTTTTGAGCGGGATTTTCCCCCAACTCCTTTTTTCCTGCTTTCGGTGGTTAACACCCTTCTTACACTGTTCACTAAACTGCCGAAAGCAACACTTTTCGATGTCTAATGAGTTGTTTGAAGTCTCGCCTAAGCCACCGAAAGTGCTTTCACCATTTACTCACTCAGACCCACTTTCATTGGTTATCTTTCATCCTGCGTTAAACTGTTAGCTGCCGAAACAAAGCCTTTCGGTGGCTAATCATCAATTAAGAACCTCGCCTAAGCCACCAAAACCTAAAACTTCCAATTTTTTCAACCATAGCACAAATAGAGACCTTCAATTTGTTAGTCATCTTTAAATCTTTCATGACATGACTTGAATTCTTCATACTATCAAAATAAAATTATTTTGGGAGATAGCATCTGGCTCCTACTTGGGGATGGGAACCTCCCTGTGAGGTCCCAAGAACCCCAGACCAAAATGCCTTTCCTAAAAAGGAATAATTAAAGCTATATTCTAGTGTTGCATTGGGCATAGAGTCATTTGTCTTTTATAACTAATCCCCTGCAATCTTCCTGTAGCCTGCTTTGCTTATTCACGAAACAAATAAAAATGACCTAGCTGCTCATATTAAGTGCTTATTTTCCTATATACTCCTACTCCTAATTCTAATCAGTACAGTATTCTTATCATGTGACATCATGCTTCCAAAGAAGTCAGGTTAGAAGCTGATCTGTTGAACTTATCCTTGATCTTGACCCAAAAAATAAATGAAACCCTAGCATGTAGCAATGTAGTTTCGAAGGGTGACAGAACCAACTATCGTCTAACAAAAATATTTTGATATCTATGCTGCTCATAAGTTATATATAGTCAGCAATAGGGTCATAAAATCCAACAAGAAATACCTTTTTATGTTGCTATTCCATCTTAATGAAATGCTATTGCTGCCTACTTTCAGTGATCACTACATTAATTGTAGATTGCTCAACCTCTGACTGGGAAGGATGAGTTATGCCCTGCTCTTCTGGACTTTTTAGATCATAATCTTCCTCTTCATCTTGATTCCATTCTTCCTTTTTCTGCAAATCATAAAACTAAGGGCTGCCTTTAGTATTTTCTATAGATCCAAATTGGTTACATGTTGTTCCTTCAATCTGCTCATTATCTTTCGGGTTTCCAAAGGGGACAATTTTATCTTCTTAACACCCTAAGTCAGTAGATGCATTTGTTACAAGGTCAAAAGAATATATATTATGGTCAACATTCTGAATATCATTAATATATCGATCACAAGGAGAAGTGTCCCCTATTGCAACATACTCTTCATAGCTATCATTAACCACAACATGCATATGTCTCTAATCATCTCTTTGCTGAAAAGTAGAACTAAAATAAATTCCGGAAGTGGACAAATCCTCACAAAACTTAAATCTTATTCTTTGTTTACCTTTTCATCCTCAGCATGTAACTTATATTCTTCACAATAATTATCAAATGCAAACTCATCTAAATAGTTCCTTTTACAATGCTCAGTGAATGCTTTGTGAAAATCCTTCAATGATGAAATACTGGAAGGAGGTAAAGAAAAAAACCAATGACATGCATCACCATATAATGAATACATGAACATCTTCATGTTGTTGATCTAATAGATCCATGCATTCATGAAACTTGAGGAGGTGTTCTACAGGAATGTCTTCTTCCTCCTCTTTGAAGACAGGTAGAAAATCTCCCCATTCAGACATATCAGGTACTGGGTGTGGGAAACCAGGAACGGAAGAGAAGTCAAGAGGTGCAAAACTCCAAGACAAAAGAGAAGCAAATTCTTTTGACATATTTATATTGTGGAGTTGCCACTGAATTCGTCCTTTATGGAGTCGCCAGGGATGAGATATTCACAGGCAACAGTGCTTGAAGATGCCCAAACCCTAGAATTTTCTGATGTATTTATAAATTCCTGAGAATTAAGTGTTTCAATAGAAGAAATAATAGCAGAAATATTTCTTGAAAAGCCTGATGTAGCTTCCTATGCAGCACTGCTGGTATGCTTCAGTGAAGCCCTAGCTCTTCTCATAATCTCTTCTGGATCTGAAACATGTGTTGCTGGTGGCCCTTCAGGGTTTGCTTTGGTACTTGGTCTTCTTGAAGCCACCTTATTTCAATGGATTCGCTAGATAGATGATTACAACCAGAATTGTGTCCAATATTTATCTATCATCAAAGTAAGGATCTATGTGATCTCCCAGGGAAGCTGAGCTTCAGTCTCCTCTCCCTTGCAACAGGGCCAATTTGTTATCACTCCAAGAAACTCCTCTAGGTTGTAGCTCGAGGATGCTTGGTAACTTAAAAATTTCTTAGGGTTTTCTGATAAGGATCAAGTCAGGTGTCCTATATAACCTTCCACTCTCAATACATGCATCAAGCTCACTCAATTACAAGGCTTTTAGTTACAACTATTCAGAAGTTGACAATACGGTGCAAGCATGGAGAGCTCATCAGGCTGGCAGATTTACATACAAAACAAATGCATATAAATGGATAAATCATGATATAAGGATGGTACTTATAAATCGAATCACATTAACACACCAATAGGATGACAACTATTAGTTATTAATCAACTTGAAAGTAACCTAAATACACATTCAGGCATAAGTACAGTAAAGACAGATAAGTACAGTAAAGATAGAGATGAAGGCTGAACAAATCATAACAAAAGAGCTTATATTGAAGAATGAACAAAATGAGCAGCTGAAAATAGTATAGGTTTATAAATCCCTGAAGTCAAACCTTTTCAATAAAATACGTCTTAGGCTTTATAGCCTTTGCAAAAATACTCAAATCCTCAAAAATTGGATCTGATTTAATAAAAATAGACAAAATAATAGTTTTGCATAATTAGGTCAAAAAACCCTAATTTAACTACTAGTCTCACTAAATGTATAATTCGTTCACTATTTGAACCTTCTGATAACTAAAGTAAGCACTGGAACTAACTACCACTAGTCCTCTTCTCTTGACCAAGTGTTGGTGAAGTAAACTCTTCATTTTTCTGCTGTAACCTGCCCTGTTAGGTTAACTTTTGCCCTAAAAATTTGGCCAAACTGCTGAAAACTGGGGCTCAGAGATGCATTTGGTTCTTCAACTCTGTGACACATGTGTATAAACTAAAAAATAATTTTGTATATTGGTTTGTTTTGAGCAAAAATCTCTCTCATTTTTTGGAAATTCGTTTTCATCTTTCTGAGATCTATATTTCAAAAACATGTGTAAAATAGGGAAATTCTGAGATCCAAAAATTAGGGCTTAGAGATGGATTCGATGCTCCCAATATGAAATACCTGTAAGAAACTTGAGAGAGGTTATTTTTTTTTGACATTATGGGAACAAAAACCTTCAAGAGTTTTGAAAAATGATTCTCCAGTGGCTCATAATCCCCATTTTAAAATTATTCCTTTTCACAGTAAAACGCCCATTTCGGTCGCTTAGCAAAACTGAAGCACACCTTCCCTATTTATTTCTTCAGCGTATTTTAGGTTTATATTTTCTCCCTGAGCCATCCATGCTCACCAAAAACTGGTGCTATGTGTCAAAACTTAATATTCTACCTCTGTGTGCTTTCGTTGTCTAAGAGGTTAAAACATTAGAATCGTTAGCTGCCGAAAGCGGGGCTTTCGGTGGCTAATGAGCTGCTGCTGCATTTTCCTAAGCCACCAAAAGCTTTGTTTTCTACAGAATTTTATTTATCCTTTAAATCATACTTTTACACTTTACTCCTGTCCTTCTGGTACTTTCTCAACCTGCATAAGATTTGGAATATCAGCAATATCATGGGCTACCTCCAGATTTTGAAGGCTAATAACTGCCTCTGCTAGGGTTTCCAATGCAAGGTGTGTTCTAGAGATTGAATATTTCTTCTGCAACCTTGATCTTCTTATCATCTTGTATATCCTGGAGTTATCCTTCATCAATCTCAGATTTCTTCAACCTGTATAACAACGACATCGTGTTTTAGGGTTAGGGTTTGGATTTTCCTTCTAAGACCTCTAGTTCATGTATTTTCCCTAATAGCCGGTTGATTATCTGCGACCTAGGTTTGATATTTGAACTCTTCAACATCTGCAGCAAATATTCATGCACTGATATATGAGGTCGAAAATGCCACCTGGAGGACTGACAGGTCATCTTTTGCCTTAAAACTTTGGCCAAACTACTCAAAAATGGGGCTCAAAGATGACTTTGTACCTTCAAATATGTGACACCTATGTATAACCAAAAGATATTTTTGTATATTGGTTTGTTGTGAGAAAAAACCTCTCTCAGTTTTTTGGAATTCGTTTTAATTTTCTTGAGATATGGATTTCGAAAACATGTGTCAAACGGGAAATTGTGAGATCCGAAAATGAGGTCTTAGAGATGAATTCAATTCTCCCAATCTACAACACCTATAGGAAAACTAAGAGAGGTCATTGTTCTCTAACCTATTAGGAAAAAAAACCTCTGATCGGTTTACAAAATGATTCTCGAGCCGCTCAAGATAATTGTTTAAAAAATGACTTTTCACAGTAAAACGCCCCTTTCAGTGGCTTAGAGAGCCCTGAAATTTCGGTCTTAGCTGTTGAAAGTCTTCTTTCGGTGGCTTAGAGACCATTTTGAAACCACGCATAGCCACCAAAACCTGTGTTTTGAGTTTTTTGAGTGGGCTTTTCCCCCAACGCCTTTTTTCCTACTTTCGGTGGTTAACGCCCTTCTTGCACTGTTCACTAAGCCATCAAAAGCAACACTTTTCGGTGGCTAATGAGTTGTTTGAAGTCTCTCCTAAGCCACTGAAAGTGCTTTCACCATTTACTCGCTCGGACCCGCTTTTGGTGAATATCTTTCATCCTTCGTTAAACTGTTAGCTTCCGAAACAAAGCCTTTCGGTGGCTAATGAGCTATTAAGAACCCCGCCTAAGCCACCGAAAGCTAAAACTTCCAATTTTTTCAACCATAGCACAAACATAGACCTTCAATTTGTTAGTCATCTTCGAATCTTTCATGACATGACTCGAATTCTTCATACTATCAAAATAAAATTATTTTGGGAGATAACATCTGGCTCCTACATAGGGATGGGAACCTCCCTGTGAGGTCCCAAGAACCCCAGACCAAAATGCCTTTCTTGAAAAAGAATAATTAAAGCTATCTTCTAGTGTTAATCCATTGGGAATGGAGTCATTTCTCTTTTATAACTAATCCCTTGCAATCTTCCTGTAGCCCACTTTGCTTATTCATGAAACAACTAAAAATGACCTAGCTACTCATATTAAGAGCTTATTTCCCTATCTACTCCTACTCCTAAGTCTAATCAATAGAGTCTTCTTATCATGTGACATCATGGTTCCAATGAATCAAGGTCAGAAGCTGATCTGCTGAACTTATCCTTGATCTTGACCCGAAAAATAAATGAAACCCTAGCATGCAACAATGTAGTTTCAAAGGGTGACAGAACCAACTATCATCTGAAAAAAAATATTATGATATCTATGCTGCTCATAAGTTCTAGATAGTCATCAACAGGTTCATAAAAGCCAACAAGAAATACCTTTTTATGCTATTGTTCCAACTTAATGAAATGTTGTTGCTGGTTGCTTTCAATGATCACTATGTTAACTCTAGATTGCTCAACCTCTGACTGGGAAGGATGAGTTATGCCCTATTGTTCTAGACTTTTCAGATCATAATATTCCTCTTCATATCTATTGCATTCTTCCTTTGTCTACAAATCAGAAAACTGAGGGATGCCTTATTATTTGTTGTAGATCCAAATTTGTTACAAGTTGTTCCTTCAATCTGCTCATTATCTTTCAGGTTTCCAAAGGGGACAATCTGATCTTCTTGACACCCTAAGTCAGCAGATGAATTTGGTACAAGGTCAAATGCATCTATATTATGGTTAACATTCTAAAGATCATTAATATCTCGATCACAATGAGAAGTGTCCCCTATTGCAGCATACTCTTCATAGCTATCATTAACCACAACATGCATTTGTCTCTGATCATCTCTTTGCTGAAAAGTAGAACTAAAATAAATTCCGGAAGTGGACAAATCCTCACAAAACTTAAAATCTTCTTCTTTATTTACCTTTTCATCCTTAGCATGCAACTTATATTCTTCACAACAATTATCAAATGCAAACTCATCTGAATAGTACCTTTTACAATGCTCAGTGAAATATTGGAAGGAGGTAAAGAAAAATACCACTGACGTGCATCCCCATATAATGAATACATGAACATATTCATATGAATATCTTCATGCTGCTGATCTAATAGATCCATGCATTCATGAAACTTGAGGACGTGTTCTGCAGGAATGTCTTCTTCCTCCTCTTCGAAGACAGGTAGAAAATCTCCCCATTCAGACATATCAGGTACTGGATGTCAGAAACCAGGAACGGAAGAGAAGTCAAGAGGTGCAAACCTCTGAGCCAAAAGAGCAGCAAATGCTTTTGAAATATTTATATTGTGGAGTCACCACTGAATTTGTCCTTCATGGAGTCACCAAGGATGAGATCTTCATAAGCAACAATGCTTGAAGATGCCCAAACCCTAGAATTTTCTGATGTATTTATAAATTCCTGAGAATAGAGTGTTTCAACAGAAGAAATAATAGTAGAAATATTTCTTGAAATACCTGATGTAGCTTCCTGTGCAGCACTGCTGGTATGCCTTAGTGAAGCCCTAGCTCTTCCTAGAATCTCTTCTCGATCTGAAATAGGTGTTGCTGGTGGCCCTTTAGGGTTTGCTCTGGTACTTGGCCTTCTTAAAGACACCTTATTTAAATGGATCACCAGATAGATGATTACAACCAGAATAGTTTCCAATATTTTTCTATCATCAAAGCAAGGATCTATGTCATCTCCCAAGGAAGCTGACCTTCAATCTCCTCTCCCAGGCAACAGCGCCAATTTGTTATCACTCCAGGAAACTCCTCTAGGTTGTAGCTCGAGGATGTCTGGTAATTTAAAATGTTTTTATGGTTTTCTGATATGGATCAAGTCAGGTGACCTATATAAACTTCCACTCTTAAGACATGCATGAAACTCACTCAATTACAAGGCTTTTAGTTACAACTATTCAGAAGTTGACAATAAGGTGCAGGGATGCAGAACTCATCAGGTTGGCAGATTTACATACAAAACAGATGCATATAAATGGCTAAATCATGATAAGAATGGTACTTATAAATCAAATCACATTAACAAACCAATAGGATGACAACTATTAGTTATTAATCAACTTGAAATTACAGTAAAGACAGAGATGAAGGCTGAACAAATCATAACAAAAGAGCTTATATTCAAGAATGAGAAAAATGAGAAGCTGACAATAGTATAGGTTTCCCCGAAGTTGAACCTTTTCAATAAAATAAGTCTTAGGCTTTATAGCCTTTACAAAAATACTCAGATCCTGAAAAATTGGATCTTATTTAATAAAAATAGACAAAATAATAGTTTTTGCATTATTATGTCAAAAAACCCTAATTTAACTAATAGTCTAACTAGATGTAGAATTCGTTCACTATTTGAACCTTCTAATAACTAAAGTAAGCACTGGAAAAAACTACCACTGGTCCTCTGCTCTTTCCCAGGTGTTGGTGAAGTAAACTCTTCATTTGTCTGCTATAACCTGCCCTATTAGGTCAACTTTTGCCCTAAAAATTTGGCCAAACTGCTGAAAAATGGGGCTCAGGGATGCGTTCGTTTGTTCAACTCTGTGACACCTTTGTATGAACTGAAATAAATTTTTTTATATTGGTTTGTTTTGAGCAGAAACCTCTCTCAGTTTTGGGAAATTCGTTTCCATCCTCCCAAGATCTGTATTTCAAAAATATGTGTAAAACAGGGAAATTCTGAGATCAAAAAATTATGGCTCAGAGATGGATTTGATTCTCCCAATATGCAATAATTTTATGAAAAATGAGAGAGGTTATTGTTCTCTGACATGTTGGAAAAAAAACCTCCGATATTTTTACAAACTCATTCTCCAGTCACTCATAATCCCCATTTTAAAATGATTCATTTTCAGAGTAAAACGCCCTATTCGGTGGCTTAGCAAAACTGAAGCACATCTTCCTCGTTTATTTCGTCAACATCTTTTAGTTTTATATTTTGTCCCTGAGCCATCCATGTTCACCAAAAACTGGTACTGTATGTCAAAAATTAATATTCTGTCATTGTTTGCTTTCGGTGGTTAAAAGTCTAAAACATTAGAACCGTTAGCTGTCGAAAGCGGGGCTTTCGGTGGCTAATGAATTGCTGCTGTGTTCGCGTAAGCCACCAAAAGCTCTATTTTCTGTAGAATTTTATTTATCCTTTAAATCATACTTTTACACTTTACTCATGTCCTTTTGGTACTTTCTCAACCTGCATAAGATTTGGAATATCAACAATATCATGGGTTACCTCCGGATTCTGAAAACTGGGGCTCAAAGATGGATTTGGACCTTCAAATATGTGACACCTGTGTATAAACCAAAAGAGTTTTTTGCATATTGGTTTGTTTTGAGAAAAAACCTCTCTCTATTTTTTGGAATTCGTTTTAATTTTCCCGCGATTTAGATTTAAAAAACATGTGTCAAACAAGAAATTCTGAGATCCAAAAATTAGGTCTCAAAGATGAATTTTATTCTCCCTATATGAAATACCTGTAGGAAATTTGAGAGAGGTTATTGTTCTCTGACCTGACGGGAACAAAAAACTCTAAGCGTTTTGCAAAATGATTCTCCAGTCGCTTAGAATCATCGTCTTAAAAAAAATGACTTTTCACAATAAAACACCTTTTTCGATGGTTTAGAGTGTCCTGAAATTTCGGTCTTAGCTGTCGAAAGTATGCTTTCGAAGGCTTAAAGACTGTTTTGAAACCACGCTTAGCCATCGAAACCTATTTTTTGAGTTTTCTAAGCGGGATTTTCCCCCAATGCCTTTTTTCCTGCTTTCGGTGGTTAACACCCTTCTTGCACTGTTCATTAAGCTGCCGAAAGCAACACTTTTTGGTGGCTAATGAGTTGTTTGAAGTGTCACCTAAGCCACCAAAAGTGATTTCACCATTTACTTGCTCAGACCCACTTTCGGTGGTTATCTTTCATCCTGGGTTAAACTGTTAGCTGCTGAAACAAAGCCTTTCAGTGGCTAATGAGCTATTAAGAACCCCGCCTAAGCCACCAAAAGCTAAAAATTCCAATTTTTTCAACCATAGAACAAAAAAAGACCTTCAATTTGTTAGTCATATTTAAATCTTTCATGACATGACTTGAATTCTTCATACTATCAAAATAAAATTATTTTGGGAGATAAGAGATAAGGTATCCTGGTGCGGTCTCCCGATATACTCAAGGTACATGGGAGCTCAAATCGGTAGTAGTGTTGTCTAATGCATAACCGTACATAAGGGGCCTTTCGATATACAATCGAGTACGTGAAGTACCTTTCTATATACCTCAAGGGTACATGAAAGGCCGTTCGATATACCGATGGTACGTGGAAGAACCGCGCGAGTTCCGGGATGTAATGCAGACAAATAATGATAACTCCTATGCTTAAAAATGCCCGAACACGTCTCTAACCTATCACTCCAATTGCTATGTAAATTTTAACCTATAACTACCATTAATTTTAAAGTTGACAGTTAGTTGAATGCATGGCTTTTTGACAGAAAAAGTAAAACCATGCAATATGCGTATGCAAATATTTCACTTTACTGTTCAGTATGCCTACCTATGGGAGGGAAAGAGAGTATTTTCTTTTGTTTCAAAACCAAAAATATTTCCAAACAACAATCTTGAACACAAAGTCAAAGACAAGCAGCACTTTCCAAATTGATTTCTCTTTTCTGAAAGCAATAAGAAGGGGAAGAGTCTCTTTTCCTAAAAGAAAAACAAGAAGCACACTACATACATATGCACTCTATTTTTAATTTTTTCTTAAAACATAAATAAACCTAACTTAAAACTACCATATTTTTATTTTGATGAGATAGTACTAAATGCATAAGAGACAAAAGAACATAAAGAGCCTGAAATCTTGTAAGGCCAATCAGAGATCCAATGTCTAATGCTCAATGATGATAACCTAATCTCAGTCAAAAAATTTCCTTTTTAAAGTAGAAAAAAGAAGTTCTCTATGAAAAAAAAAATGAAACCAAGACTCTAATCAAATGTTTTTCTTTCAGTCTATATAACAGAAATGAAAAGAGATCTCACTAACACCCTAAGCTTTTCAAAAAACAAGAATTCCTTTCACAATCACAACCAACAAGCACAGAAGTGAATGAACAATCAATAATCCTAATCTAGCATTTGAATTTTCTGATCAAACCAATCTTTAACCATAAAATTCCAAACCACAAGCATCAGATTCTAACACACAAGCCTGACGGTGCAGGGCTGAAAGCAAATCAACTCAATTTTTTTGCAAATAATGAGAAAAAGTGGTCTTGGAATAAGGCCTACCTGGCACCGCGCTGCAGGGGCCTTGACAGAGTGGTTTTAGACCAGGACCACTTCTCGCCCACAGGACTCAGGCGGTGGCACCGCGTGCTACTAACTAGGTTCGGGCGGTGGCACTACTTCTCGCCAACTGCATAAGAGCGGTTCCCTATATAAATCCAAAACACAAAGGAGAACGGCAGATCAAGTCATAAAAAGATCAGATCAAGGTAAAAATTGATAGCTTGATAATAAAAAAGAGCATAAAAGGTCGAAATAATTTAGATCTAGATAGATCTGGAAGTTTCAAACCAAAATTCACTGAGTCAGATAGAAGATCTGACTGGAGAGAGTTGGAGATGAAGCCTAGATTCGGACAAGAGTTGAAGAACTGAGGAAGATAAGATCAACTGATACATATATCTATTCCCCAGTGGAGTCGCCATATTTGTAAGCTGGAATATTTCACCTTCTGCGGACAGAAGTTGTTCCTCTGGTCTGAATGGTTCAGATCCATAACAAATGAGTGAACGACAAAGGATGAAGACCCTCCCTGGATGTTGTAGACACCTGGAATACTACTTCGATAGTGAACCTATGTACCTGCAACCAGATCAAACACGCAAACACAACAAAGCTACCAGAACATTATCTAATTATCCATGTTAATGACTAAGGAATCTAACAACATGTACATGCGAAATAAAAAAAATGGTAATGTGGGACGAAAATCAGCTTTGCATTAAGATGTATGGAGAAGTTTACAACCAATCAAGCCTTAATGTCATCATGTATCTCCATGAAACCAACAATTCATCCCCATAAGCTCCAACTTTGCTCTCTATGCTCTCAAATGGCTTGGGCCAAGTGCTCAATCCAACAGCATAACAATACCTCTATAGTTCTCCCCCTCAACCATGAACATGAGCTTGTATTTATAAGGCTCAATGGATAGGAATGGTTGAGAGATTTATGGATGAGGTGGCCTCTACGATCCTATGATGGGGGATCTTGAGCTCAACTAACCCACAATGATAGTGATAAGGGAGGACACAAGGCTCATGATCTAGAAGCCTCAAGAAACTTCTCTTTTTCCCATTTTACCCAGGGTACTGCTTTTCTACTCTTATGACAGAGCAATTTAGGTTAGAAACGCCTATAGACAAAAGGCCATAGGTGGTGGCACCGCTTATGGAAAACAAGATATAGGCACTGCGAGCAAGGTATCGCTCATGGTTGATAGGGAAAGCGCGGTGCTGAGTATTTTCATGTAAGATTGACAAACAACATGGGTTTCCACTCCAAGTGCTGGCATTAAGGGAAAATATGTAATTCAAAGGTCTTATCACATGGTGGTGACAAGATTTGGGTGTAACAAAACCAATACTCACATTCATTCTTTGAAGAAAAACCTTGCAAATGCAAGAGGAAAATTGAATGCACCCATCTTAGGAAATTAGAAAACAACAAATGGAGCGAAAACATATCTCTTAGAACAAATGATCGAGCATCAAGAATGAGAAAGGGTACAATCGAAAATAAAAGATACTAATAATATGATAAAGTATATTGAGCTAGAATAATTGGTTGATAAAAGGAAAGATGACCGTACAATTCAAGGGGGGAAACTGGAAAAATCTGAGCAAAAGGCACACAAGATGAGGAAAAACATTGTTGTGCTAGGAGAGAATAATGAGTGGAAACCATACATGAAGAAACATTTACAGAATACATAATGGTGAAAATCCTATTAGAGGCTTCTCGATGAGCTTAGTCAACCAACCAACTAGGTCCTCTTAATCGACTAGATACTATTCGTCTCAATTAGTCGAGTTGGCTAGGCCAACCGACTAGATAGTTAATAATTTATAACTGTGTAACTATATATATGCAATATATAATAGGTTGGTGAACTAGGATATGTAATTTTTCTTTTGTACATGATGGTGTGATAATATAATATAACTTTTTGCTTTTTCTACCATTACTTATATGATATTGCATCTTGCATCTTGATCTTTCATCTTTATATTGCATCTTGTTATGCACTATACTCTTATTGGAAACCTGATGTAATCCCTTATATTACAACATTGGTTTCATTCCTGGTAGTACTAAGTTGGGATAAAAAGATGATCACATCAACATAAATCATAAGTGAGGAACAAGTTAAAGAGTGGTGGAATAGTAAGATAGTGAATTACATCCCAAATTATTCTAGAACGAACAAGATGACCATTGCTAAGTCTAGAGAATTGTTTTTATCTGAATCACATGAAAAAATTATAGAATATGCACCTCAAGAGATAAATAAGTTGGTTCATTGAATTCATGAGAAAACTCAACCCTCGGAATCAAACAAAATTGATGAATATACTTAACAATAGAGGATGGACAAATATATAAGAGTGGCTCAAGAAGATAAGACATGACTACTATGACAAGAAGTCTATCGAAGAGATTACTTAAATCGATGAAATCAAAGAAATATTTTACATTGACTTCCACAACTCCTTTTTAATCACAATACCAATTTTGATGTTAAAATTTTTAATCAAAAAATGTGTCAGTCACATAGTCGATCCTCAAGCTCTGCTAGGTATCGATGCAACTTCAGATTGGAAGCATAAAAAAAAGAATGGGACTATTTCTTACACAAATGAGAGTGGGATTACTTCCTCAGTAAATGAACACCTTTATTGACTCCACCCTTTTCATTCATCAGTAGTCGAGTCAACAATGGGGGGGTCACTAACCACATGAGATGAATAGAGATATGGTTCTAGTCAATGAGAAAATATGAGAATGAAGCCCCATAAAAATCCAAGTCCTTCTCAATGAAACAAATTTCCAGTGAGCCATAAAAAAAATAGACATTCAAAAAATGAAAGAGAAAGGGATTTAAGAGATGGGAGGAGCTGATAGAAATTGCAAGCCCACTAAATGATAGAAGAAGTATAAAGAAACTGGTTGATATGGTTGAGTAGCCAAAATTCCTACCTGAGTCAAGAGAAAGTAGACTAGATAATAGAAAGGGTGAGGTTCCAACACTAGTCGAAGGATCACATGCAATGGTGTTGACCCCACAGTCCTTGCACATTACAATTCCTAATGCTTTAACTCCCATCAAGTTTGTATAAATGATCATGACAACTATACTAACTAATAGACAAATCAACGAGCAAGATCTGGAAGTGGCACTTGGTGATAACAACATATGGATTCAACTATATCAATATGGGAAAATTTTATAATACTAACTAGTGATTCAATGACCTCTGCATGGTAATAGGACTAGCTTCAACCATAATTTTAGAAGACATGTTTTCAATTTATTATATTCGAACCATGTGGAGGTACCCCCTTCCAACACTGTTATTTATTGAATATCCTATCCTATCGGAGAACCAACTTGTCGATAAATAATCAGTAGAAGAATTAAAAATATCACATTACAAAAGACACCCAACTAAAGAAAGTGTACAAATTCAGCACAAAGAAGTAAGTTTGTCTGTAGTCATGCACTCATCTCCTGTAACTAATAAAAATAAAAAATGAAATTTTATTAATATGTAGTTCCACAATCTGATTCATACCCCTATTTATGAGGGAGATGAAGACCCAAAGAAAAAATGGTTTCTCATTGAAACCCTTTGTTCAATTAAACTTATTAATGACAAAAATCAACAAATTGCATAGTTTGTAGGTGATGTTTGCAAAATAGAACTTATGTGGTACATGAACTTTATTGAATATGGAGTGAAAATGAAAAAAGAGATCAAAGAAAATTTTCTAGACCTCTTCAAGACCTAGGATAGAAATAATTTAGTTGTCCATAAACTAAAATAAATTTCACAAATATTAGGTGAATCAGTGCATGAATAAGATAGAATATTTAAATATTTTCTCAACCATATGCCATCCAAAATGGAAAAAATATTAGACTTGCATAAGATTATAGCAGTATATCTTAATGGTATATATCAATAGGATCACTAGAATATAGACAAAGCACATAACAATAACATGATTATCTTTATCTTGGGAAACCCAAATGGGAGAAAACCCAACAACCTTCATCTAGAGATGATAATTCTGGGATTAGTGTACAATGAAGAAGAAAGAGAAAACATGGAAATGCTTTCCAAAGATAGAAACCCTGAAAACAATCTTCTTCTGAAGTACATGCGAACTTCTCTCTCCCAGAAAACTACGATCTTTTCTTTTGTTGTTGTTATGTTGTTGTGTGGAATAATGAGCAAGGTCGCCTCCTATTTATATAGATTTTCCACTAATAATTTAACTAGTTCTAAATTATCTTGGGGGAGCAACATAATTTTTCTTTTCTTTTCTTTTGCTTGCTTTTATCCCCAAGGTCTACATTGTTCTTCTAGGTTTTGTATGATTGATTACAATAAGTCATCTCCCGTAGGAGGTACAATACACAAACAACAAGAATAGCTTCTGAAGTTGCACAAAAACAAACACTCCCTATCAACAAGGAAGGTATTGTTAGGTCTTAATCAACATCATGATCATCTAGGTTTCATCTGTACATCTATAGTACTGTCTCTATCATCTCTAAATGTACTGAAGGTTTACTTTATGATTTTTTTCTATTTGGATGTCTGATAGAAAACTCTTTCTACCTATCCGTCTCTACTACTGATGGAATACTTCCATGCCTCGCTAGAGATCTTGGATGAGAAAATGTGTAGGACCATCTAGTATCTATTCATCCCATCTGTCGATGGGGTACTCCCATACATGGATGAGAACCTGAAAATGTAAATGTACATGACCATTTAATGCATGTTTGTCTCATATGTCATTGGGTTACTCCCATACCTAGCTGAGAACATGAACGAGTAGAGATGTCTGTGGAATCACACATCCATCTGCTACCTGTTTGACTCACCTACCGATGGGATTTTCCCCATACCTAGATGAGAACCTGGATGAGAAAAGGAACCTATGTGGACCTCACCATTTACTACATGTTAGTTTCATATAGCGATGGGATTTCTCCCATACCTAGCTAAGAACCTAGAAGAGCAAAGGTGCCTGGGAAAAATTATGGTAAATGTCTCTTAGTTATATCTCCCTCTCAAGGAGGGATACATTCTTTTATACTCCAAGTCTTCTGCGAAATTATTCAAGCTTCATCCTGGGAAGAGGATTGGTGTGAACATATGTAGTTTGGTCCTTTGTCGGAATAGAATAGAGCTCGACCACACCTTTATGCACCATATCATGTATGAAGTGATATTGAATCTCTATGTGCTTCGACTTATCCTGAAATACATGATTCAATGACATATGCACACAACTCTGGTTATCATGGTGAATCATGGCTGGCTATAGAATCTATACATGCAATCCTACAAGACATTTACGAATCCAAACTGCTTCTCAGGCTACTAAACTTGCAGCCATATGCTTGATCTCTGCAGTACTGAGAGCTACTAAGTTTTGCTTCCTATTGTACTAGGACATTACTGCATAAATCAAACTGAAACAACATCCTAAAGTGCTCTTCCTATTTGTAGTGAATCCAGACCAATCTAATTTTGTAAACCTTTGCAATCTCAAGCCACAATTTGAATCGTATAGTAGATCATATCCCACAGTGACATGTAAGTATTTTAGCATATGTCTTGCAGCAGTCTAGTGAATCTGCCTCAATTCGCACATGAAATGACTGAGGGAATTCATAGAAAAAAAAATATCTCGTCTGTTTTTCGTCAGATACATCAAGGACCCAATTAAATGGCAATACATAGTGGGATCGATCAAATTCGAATCTGAAAAATAATCTCTCAGCTTCTTTAAATTTTCAACCATCGGATTATCTATGGACTTACATTCCAACATTTCGAATCTCTTCAGCATATTCATGGTGTATTTTCCTTGACCTAGGAAAATCTTCTTCTTCCTTTATCACACTTCTAATCTAAATAAGTAAGGCATCAACAATGTCATTGAGAAAGGTCATCTTGACATCCATCTGATACAACTTACATCCCATAGATTAAGTAATAGAAATAATCGACCTGATGTAAGTGTGTCAAGCCATAGGAGAAAATGTATCATCATAATCGACTCCCTCTTTCTCAGAGAGCACTCTAGAAACAATCTGGCATTGTATTATTCAATGCTCCCATCTGCTCCATGAAAAGTTTCCACAAAATCTGTCATTCCCATCTGGGTCTTTTCCGGCTTACTACCGTATCTGTGGGAGCATCATCTGGCTCAACTGGATCAATAGGACTGATCAGGTTATTCATTTCTTCATACTTCCTCTTAATTTTTGGAGGGGGAGATGATCTCAACTCTTCATCGTTATCGATCTCCATATTTGATCCTCTTCCTTTTCAGATAGCCATTTCTTCTTCAATTGTTGCATCCTTCCTAACTTCGATTTGAATTTATCATGGGATGTATATTTACTAATCCTTTGAATACTTGCAATATCCCACGAATGTTTCCTTCTTTCCTAAAGGTTCTAAATTGGGCACATGAATGTAGATTGGAGAGTAATTATCCATCCTAGTGATGGCCAGGTTCATCAAGGACCCTTCAATTGTCTTTTTCAAGTCACGATAGTAATGTCATCAGGTTTCTATCATATGCAATAAAATAGAATCATTGTCTTTGAGGGATAACTCCCTCTGTCTCTCAGAATTCGGTTGATTAAATCTTGTTCAAGCAGTTGATAGGCCGACATTCATAGAAGCTTTCTGCTTCTGATCACAAATCTATGCATGAAATTATTCTGGGTCTGAGAGTCATAATACATGCTTCTAGAGTATTTTTGCTTTTGTTCCATCCATATATCAATGGGATCACTTATCCTTGTAGATCATGGCATTCACTACAAGTCAAAGCCCGTGAGATGGTTAGCAATATTTCATAATCAATGTATTAACAAAATAATGTAGGAAACCTTTTAGTCAAAGATTCAACACAACAAACGTAAGGCCATTATCCAGATTCTTATGCTCTCCATTATAGTATACCATTAAGAGTGTGTACTAATCCAATATGTTATAAAGGATTCATCATCCTAGATGGGTTGTGTAGCATGATAGGCTATTTAACTCCCTGAATTTAGAAATGTAGATTTGTGTAAAACATATTAAAAAAAAACCAGATATAATCTACTTGGAGCATGTAAAATCAAATACTTATCTTTTGTAGTTTTGTGGGTGGGCTCCCACTGTTAGAGGTCTCTGATATTCATATTCTTGTGTGATGATCATCACAGTCTGGAGCTTCATATAATTTCTTAGAAGAAGAACTCTGAACGATTATCCTTCCTTGGATCCTTGTGAGGAGGGTATCCTTCTAGATCAGCAGTTGAAGCTTCATGCTTCCTTTTGATTGAGCTTCGACATCTACTAGCATAATGATCATATTTCTTACACTTTTAGAACTGTATCTAAGATAAATATGTATTCTCTATGGGGGACAACTTCATATCTTATCTTGGTTCTTGTGATTGAAGGACTTCCTTCCCTGTCCCTTTCCTTTCTTGGCATGAGACATGAACGCTTGATTCTCCTGAGGTTGGGCACCATGAATTCTTTGGAGTGATATGATTCTTGTTTCTTCCTGAGTACATTATGCCCATAGCTTATCATATTTGGGAAACTTGGTCCAACCACTTATAGTTTGGATGAAATACTCCCAAGATGGTGGGATACCATTTAAGGTGGTCATAACAGGATCCATTTCTTCAATATTGTCTCCACTGGACTTTAGCTTGTCCTAGAATTCGGTGATTCTCATGAAATATGAGGCAACATTCTCGTACTTCGTCATCTTCATATTTGACAGTTTATTCCTCAATGTGAGAGTCACATTGATATTACTATGTTCAAATATTTTTTTTAAGGTTTTGAAAATCTTCCTTGCTGTCATGTTTTTTGAGATTTGAGGAACCAAGGGGTCTCTTACTGAGTCCACCAAAATCCTTCTTGCTTTGTCATCATTCTTCCTCCAACGATGTCTGTCTTCTCTAGAATATGGTTCTAGAACCTATTCATTTACATGCTGGAATATGCCATTTTCTTATAGTAATAAAATAAACCTATACTTCCAGGGGATGAACTTGGAAGCTCCTTCCATACGATCTCCAACCTTCATGTTGATCATCTTGAGTGTAGATCTGGAACTGAAACCCTAGTAGAGACTAGGTCAAAACTGAAGGTTGAAGTATAGGAAAACTGACTCCACATATAAATGCACCCTATAGAGGTGAGTTGAGAAGAGGTAGAGTCAAGCCAAAACTGTGGAGGGAGTAGGTCAAAAATTGAAACCCTAATTTTTGTTGCAGCTGTAGAATTAGGTCAAAAATTGAAAATTATCAAAATTGAATTCTGTTTTCACCAAAATATGCGCCCTCCTTAGAGAAAAATTCCCAAGGCTCATTTTTTTCCAAAAGGTTGAGTGAAGAACTTGAAAGATGAAATCCTAGTTTCGACAAGTTTCCAACAGAGTTTTGGCAATGGCTTCTTCTAACACTGCTCTGAAAAAATGTTATGTTTTCATAAGATTATAGCAGTATATCTTAATTGTAATTATCAATAGTATCACTATAATATAGACAAATTACAAAACAATAACACAAAAATAACATGAATATTTTTATCCTGGGAAACGCAAATGAGAGAAAACCCTACAGCCTTTGTCTAGAGATGATAATTCTGAGATTAGTGTACAATGAAGAAGAAAGAGAAAATATGGAAATTCTTTTCAAATATAGCAACCCTGAAAACAATCTTCTTCTACATTATATGTGAGATTCTCTCTCCCAAAAAACTGTGAACTTTTCTTATGTTGTTGCTATGCTGTTGTGTGGAATAATGAGGAGGGGCGCCTCCTATTTATATAGGATTTCCACTAATATTTTAAGTAGGGACGACTTCTCTTGGGGGAGTAACATAATTTATATGTTATAATTTTTATTTTGTCTTTTCTTTTTATTTCTTTTCTTCTCGAGATATACATTTTTCTTCTAGGGTTTGTATGATTGATTACAATAAGTTCATCTCCCATAGGAGGTACAATACACGAACAATAAGAATAGCTTCTGAAGTTGCACAAACTCCAACAACAAATAGTTGTGATCTAGTTATTTGTTGTAGGTCTTCAACCAAGAATTAAAATTCCTGTGCTATTACTTTAATTTACAATGTACAAAAACATTTTAAATAAATATTTGAATTTCGAATAAAATAGCAACTTCTCAATTGGACCGATTGACATAAATATTGAAGAAAACATAGAAATTATGCAATGATCACTTCAACAACTTGATCTAAGACATAACGACTTATGTTGCACAACATGTTTGATGAAATTTCATAATAAATACAACTATCATTATGATGGCTGATAGTTTTAAGACAAAAGAAGAGCATTTCATGGAAAAAGAATATTATATCCAAAATAAAGAATACTACAAGAAAAAACTCAACTCTTTCCTGAAGAAAGACAACCAGACAATTTCTGAATTGCTCAAAAAACATACTGCAATAGCATAGGCCAAGAGAAATATGAACTACCATTCAATATACCAAGCATAGGCCATTGAGAAAAATAATCGAAGAGGTCGAGACTCGAGACAAAACAACCAATGCCATTATGGATACAACCAACAGGGAAAACAAAATGGATAAGGAAGATATAACAATATTTGAGTAAATATCTCCTATAATTGAGGAAAATATCATTGTTATGTATGTTTTAGTGAAGAACACTTGAGACCTAAGTGCCCTTGGAAAGACAAGAGGGAACTCAATTTTTTTACAAAATGTGGGGCAATAGAGCATAATCTATCACAATGCTCCATCATGCTCGAGAAGCTCAATAATAAAAATAATATTTATCTCTTGTCTAGTATCCCTAAGTATGAAGTATTAAATCATAAAAACTTGCAAATCGTTAAAAGGAACGACACAAGGATTGGACATGACAACCCTACAATTAGAAAGACTCAAAATAAGGAAGATAAATACCCAAATCCACACAAGAAAATACACATATTTAATGATGCTTCGAAAATATTCTAAGAATTAGCATATGAAGAAGAAAACTTAGAATATAGGAATAAAACTCTTAATGAATTATTTCAA
Source organism: Pseudotsuga menziesii (assembly GCA_001517045.1). Classification (NCBI taxonomy): domain Eukaryota; kingdom Viridiplantae; phylum Streptophyta; class Pinopsida; order Pinales; family Pinaceae; genus Pseudotsuga; species Pseudotsuga menziesii. The sequence continues at coordinate 369,519 of LPNX010178901.1, read as the reverse complement.
TTTCTTATGAAGGAAGAAACAGTTGAAAAACTCATTGATTTAATTTTTATTATAAATAATAGCACAAGAAATGAAAAAATAACTAAGAATATATATCCTCTTAACCAAAAAAAAACTTGACATTGACCCATTGGTCGACCTTGAAGTAAAAGAATATCACATTTTGCAAGTCATCCTCAACTTTGGTTCACAAGATAACATAATGACAATATGAACAGAGGAGAAACTTGGTCGACCACAATTTTTGGAGTCAAGAATCTACCTTAGGTTATCCAACCAAGGTCTAATTGATCCCATTTGAGTATGGAAAAACATTAACTCTAGAATCATGGGACTCTACACACAAATTGACTCTGAATTGATCAACCCAAAGGAAGGATCCAAATATTTCCCTACATTGGTCAAAAAACCAAGGGGAAGAAATATGAAAACTTCCATTCACTTGAAAAAGATAAATAAAACTCAAAGGAGATGGCAAAAAGGTTATTGTCCCTATTTATCCATCATAAGAAAAACCATGGCATAACTAGACAACAGCGATGCATACATTAGAATATTATATCAATTTATGCAAAACAATGAAGATTCAATTGAACCTATGTCATGTCCCCAATTAAATAATTTCCAAATAAGACTACTTGCAAATAATATTTCACCAACCTACTAGTTAGGCTAGGTTGAGATGGAGACATAAAATTTGTAATAAGGGGATATGGGACCCAAAAGGACTTTAGTTTACCATATTCACATTTAAATGGGTCACATAAATAATAAATTCTAATAAAATAAGTTGGCATGGGTTCATGAAGACATTTGGAAGCTTGCGGAGCCTTTGGGTGACTAGATACCCCGCACACTTAGCATGATCTTCATCCAAATTAGAACACATGGGTAATATAACGTTATTGGAGGGTGATATGGTGTCAAATAGTGTTGGAGACATTTACCTTCATACTCACTCCTTCGGTCAAATTGGCCTAGTTAAACCACTATCCTAAGTTTAATTGACATCAGTGGAGCATTAATTGCCATCATCCCAGTCACTCCCACGCCTACCTACAGTCAAGGAGGCTAACTTAGCCTTTCCTACAATCAAGGAGGCTAACTGGAGCACTCCAGGGGTGATCTGTGTGACATTCATGCACCTAATTGCTAACTGGGGGTTACTTTCAGTTCAACCAATCAGTTACAGTTAGTTAAGGCGCCTCCATTCATTAAATATATTATTTAATGATTATTTAATGATTATTTATTATTATTTTAATGAACTGGAGTGAACAAGGCACCTTCACCAACTTCGGATGGTCAGTTCAGCTCCAGTTAACCTCATCAAGGTTTATTGGAGTCATGCAGTACTAGCACTTGATGATTGGATTGCTATGACATGTGTTTGATCTCCTTCAGTTGAGATTAAGTCATTTATTGCACTCCAACTTCAGTTAGGGTTTGGTGAGTCAATTAGGGTTTTTGTCAAGTGGTTAACTGAGTGAGATTGCATGGAAAAGAGTCAGTTAAGCTAGACTCACTCATTGAATTCGAATTGTCCCTTAGGTATTCTAATTCTTCATTGAGTTAAGCCATTGCTCATGCATGGTAATTGTAACCCCTTATTGTTTATAAAAGATACAGAGAGGAAACCTATTTTGGTTCCAATTATTGCTAATTCATGTGTATTTGTCAATTATTCTTTGATCATTTTGATTCCTAGTTCCTAGATCATGTGCAAGAATTAATATGGTATCAGAGCATGCGGCGGGACGAAGATCAATCTCTCAAGAACAAGATTTTTGACAGATTTCTCCATGAAATGTGAGCAATAGCTCAATTTTTTTATTTTTCCCTTTATGTTTTGATTTTCATGTTTCTACAGGTGAAGCATTCGCTACAAGCAAATCCAGATGGCCTCCTCATTGGCCTCCTCAGTACCTTTGTTGACTCCATACAATTTCCACACATGGAAACTCAGAATGGAGCATCAGCTAAAAGGCAAAGGACTCCACAGAGTCACCATGGACACTGAACCGGAGCCTGGATCTGCCATAGAAAAATCAAGATTCTTGAACAAGAAGGATGAAGCCTTCGGTTTCTTATGCCTCTCTATTTCCGATGATCTTCTCTTCCATCTTACGGATCTGAATACACCGAAAGAAATATGGGACAAATTGGAATCTCTGTATGGAAAGCATAATGACATGAGAGTTTATCAACTCGAAAATGAACTCATGTCTCTCCAACCTTCCAATTTCGAGACTCTGAATAATTTCTTTACAAAGTTCAAGAATACAGTTTTTCTCTTGAAGCAATGCAAAGTGGAGAACGAAGATGATCAACTCATCCTATCCATCCTCTCCAAACTCGGGGCTGATTATTCAGTTTTTATTTCTACATTCCGTGCAGGGAAGCTCACAACTCCCAAATGGAAGATGCCTACACTCGATGCCTTCATTGAGTCCCTAACTAGTGAACATGACAAGCTTGTCCAAATGGGGATCATCCGATCTTCCTGTGACCAAGCCCTCCATGTCACGAGGCCCAAATATGTGAAGGGTAAAGGAAAGCAGCAGAAAAATCAGAAAACTAAATTTGATACTCCAAAGCCTAGATTTGAAAATCAGCAGCATGATGAATCTTCCAGCTCAAGGAAGAACAAAGGAAAAGGGCACAATGGGAAAGAAAGAGTCAGGTGTTCTTACTGCAGGAAGGGTTTTCACCCTGAACATGTCTGCATGAAGAAAAATCTTGATGAAGCAACCTCTCTCCTTGAGAGGAATCACATCAAAATTCCGGAGAGCTTTCAGAGGAGATATCACCAAGATCGGGAACCACAGCATGAGAAAGGTCATGCCCTCATGGCAAGCACTTCGAATTCCAAATCCCTGCTGATTGATAGTGGTGCTTCGAATCACATGATGGCTGAAGAAGACTATTTTTCATCCTTGGAGACCAGCAAAGCCATTCCCATCCACTTGGGAGATGACTCCACCATCATTTCCAAAGGACAAGGTACTGTAAATCTAGAAAATGGTTTTTTTTCTAATGTTTTGCATGTACCATCTCTAGCAGCAAATATCCTTAGTGTCTATCAAATGACACATACAAGAATGTCTAAGAGGGTCTCTTTCAGCCCAAATGATGTTGAGATAACAGAAATTGCATCCGAGAAACTCATTGCAAAAGGTAATGCAAATCATCATGCAAAAGCCTATGAGTTCTCTCACTTTGTTGCGGATGAAAAGCCCACCGCTTTGCTAACTCATGGAAATGAGGTTAGTAGGCTGTGGCATGAAAGGTTTGGCCATATTAATTTCAAATATTTGCAGCAATTACAGAAAAATTCCATGGTTGAAGGCCTCCCAGTCATCAAGGCAACCACGGGAGTCTGCAAAGGATGTGTGATTGGAAAGCACCCTGAGCACAAGTTCGATCGGGGGAAGGAAAACCGAGCTACAAGCATATTGGGTCTGATACATTCTGATATCAGTGGTCCAATGCCTATCACATCCATGAATGGATCAAGGTACATCCTTACCTTTATTGATGATTTTTCCAGGTATACATGGGTTTTCTTTCTCAAAAAGAAATCAGAGGTATGTGAGAAATTTTCTGAATTGAAGGCTTTGATCGAAAATGCCTCTGGGCTTAAGATCAAGATATTGAGATATGATAATGGAGGGGAGTATGTCAGTAATTATTTTCTATCCATTTTCTCCCAAATTGGTATTCAAGTCCAACATTCAATTCCCTACACTCCCCAGCAGAACGGAGTAGCAGAAAGGAAGAACCGGTCTCTCAAAGAGATGACCACCTGTATGTTGGAGTCAAAGAATCTTGCTGCCAATTTGTGGGATGAAGCCATGCATGTTTCAAAATACATTCAGAACAGGGTACCACATTCATCAGTGAAATTAAATACTCCTTTCGAAGCATACTTTGGACACAAGCCAGATGTGTCGAACCTACGGGTGTTTGGGTCCACTGCATGGGCCCGGATTCCGCTTGATAAAAGAAGGGCTTTGCAACCGCAGAGCATAGAATGTCTGTTTATTGGATATCCTAATGAATCTAAAGGATTCAAGCTGCTGGATATCAATACCAAACATATCATCATCGAGAGAAGTGTCAAGTTCGATGAGCCTCTTCAGGAGGTGGAACTAGTGGAGGAGAAAACTGCTGAAATTTCTTCCTATTCCACTGAATATTTGGATGATGACATTGGAGGTGATGACCCTGATTTGGATCCTATGATTTCTGATATCAGTGAACATCAAACATCAGATACTGAATCAGAACCTGAAGTGCAAACTCATCTTCCTACATGGGCCCGACAGACACTCTCCTCCGCAGGAGACAACATTGGAAATCCGGATGATCCAAGGAGAACCCGGTCTGATTTCCAAAGAGAAGGTATTGCACTCTCTTGTTCTGATATTTTGCTGTCTTAAACTTGCTATTTTATGATTAGTTCAGATCCAAAATCTTACTACCATGCTTGGAAGGATCCGATATGGCAAGTTGCCATGGATGAAGAGATGAATTCTCTTCAGAAAAACACTACTTGGGAGCTAGTTTCTCTTCCTCCGGGAAGGAAATTGGTTCAATGAAAGTGGGTGTTTCAGAAAAAGGTTGCTGCTGATAGAAGAACCTACAAATATAAGGCAAGGCTGGTAGCAAAATTTTTCTCTCAGGTCCAAGGAGTGGACTACCATGAGACCTTTGCACCGGTTGCAAAAATGGACTCCATCCGCCTTGTTTTGGCTATTTCCGCATCCAAGCACTGGGAGGTGCATCACATGGATGTTAAGTCAGCCTTTATGCATGGAGATATTCATGAGGAGATATACATAAATAATCCTGAGGGATACATCACTGATCCATCTTTGGTTTGCAAGCTAAAGAAGTCACTATACAGGTTAAAACAGGCCCCAAGAGAGTGGTATTCCAAGATGGATGCCTTCCTTCTCTCGCAAAATTTTCAGAGATGTAGATCAGATCCAAATGTGTATTTACAGCAGCATGATGGTAATATTATTATTATTGTTTTATATGTTGATGACTTACTGATCACAGGTAGCACAATTGCCTCCATTTCAGCCATCAAAACTGCTCTCCACAATGCCTTTGAAATGAGTGATTTGGGGCTTCTAAAACAATTTTTGGGGCTCGAAATCGAGCAAAATTCTGATGGGATTATGGTCACTCAGTCAAAATAAATTTCATACCTATTAGTAAAGTTTAACATGGCTGAATCTAGGCCTGCACCATTCCCTTTCCTTTCAGGGATCAGCCTTGAAGAAGGAAAAAGCACACCTCCCATGGACTGCACTATCTATCGACAGCTAATTGGTAGCTTGTTGTACTTGACACATTCTAGGCCTGATATTTGTTATTCCATGAATGTTGTATCAAGATACATGCAGCAGCCTCATGATCTTCATTGGAAGGCAGCCAAGCGGATCCTCCAGTACATTCAGGGAACCAGGACCTACGGCATTCACTATGCTGCAGATTCCGAGCTAGAGCTGGTTGGATACACAGATTCCGATTGGGCGGGTGATTCTATTGATCGGAAGTCAACTTCCGGATATGTATTCATGTTTGGTGGCGGCCCTATTTGCTGGTCAAGCAAAAAGTAGGCTGCCATAGCACTATCTTCAGCAGAGGCCGAGTATCGAGGAGCGGTGAATGCTTGCATCCAAGCAGTTTGGTTGCAAGGAATTATTTCAGAGTTTGATCTTGGTAGTACTTTGTCCACCATTCTCTTCTGTGACAACCAGATTGCTATTAATATATCCACAGATCCAGTTACCAGGCAGAGGACCAAACATGTAGAGATTCACATGCACTACTTCAGGGAGCTATTGCATGACAAGACCATCATTTTGCAATACTGCCCAACTGATGAGCAGATTGCAGACATCTTCACCAAGAGCTTTTTAGAAAAGAAGTTCACTTACCTCCGTTCACTGTTGGGGGTGAGTTCATCAGGGTGATCCAGACTACTTTCAGTGTTCAGCTTGAGGGGGGGTTTTTTCCCACTGGGTTTTCCCTCTTTTCCTCACTTAGTTTGTTTTGAGCATTGTTTCAGTTGCTTTATTGTACAGGGTGACCTATGGCCTTATTTTCTAGGGCCCTGGCATTTTTATGCATCTATGTTTTCTAACTCCTCCTGAGTATAGCTTAAGGGGGGGTGTTGGAGACATTTACCTTCATACTCACTCCTTCTGTCAAATTGGCCTAGTTAAACCACTATCCTAAGTTTAATTGACATCAGTGGAGCATTAATTGCCATCATCCCAGTCACTCCCACACCTACCTACAGTCAAGGAGGATAACTTAGCCTTTCCTACAGTCAAGGAGGCTAACTGGAGCACTCCATGGGTGATCTGTGTGACATTCATGCACCTAATTGCTAACTGGGGGTTACTTTCAGTTCAACCAATCAATTACAGTCAGTTAAGGTGCCTCCATTCATTAAATATATTATTTTATGATTATTTTATGATTATTTATTATTATTTTAATGAACTGGAGTGAACAAGGTGCCTTCACCAACTTCGGATGGTCAGTTCAGCTTCAGTTAACCTCATCAGGGTTTATAGGAGTCATGCAGTACTAGCACTTGATGATTGGATTGCTATGACATGTGTTTGATCTCCTTCAGTTGAGATTAAGTCATTTATTGCACCCCAACTTCAGTTAGGGTTTGGTGAGTCAATTAGGGTTTTTTTCAAGTGGTTAACTGAGTGAGATTGCATGGCAAAGAGTCAGTTAAGCTAGACTCACTCATTGAATTCGAATTGTCCCTTAGGTATTCGAATTCTTCATTGAGTTAAGCCATTGCTCATGCACGGTAATTGTAACCCCTTATTGTTTATAAAAGATACAGAGAGGAAACCTATTTTGGTTCCAATTATTGCTAATTCATGTGTATTTGTCAATTATTCTTTGATGATTTTTATTCCTAGTTCCTAGATCATGTGCAAGAATTAATAAATAGAATATAATGATCCAAGGAATTAGACTTAGTAAATGAGAGTAACTCCCATGGAATAGGTAGAAACTAAAAGACAATGTGTGCCACTTGGAAGGAGATTCCATGCACTCTATGACAACAAATGCTGAGATATTCTACAACAAGTATGATAAATTCAGACATGATTGTAGAAATATGACAAATATTTATTGATAGGGCTAAAAATATCCACCAATAGGTCGAATTTGGGAGTTCTAGGCATCCATTTGAATTGGGGAAAGAATTGGAGCATGAAGAGGAAGACAAGTGTCATAGGAGTTACTAAACCACTAAGATGAGTTGGAGGAAGACCATGGAGGGAAATTAGAAATTAGGAGGCCTAATGAATTTAATAAAAGGATTTCAAGAGGGATTATAATATATTTTGATCATTTTTTAATTGGCCTTTGGTATTTTGGAGAGATTTTGCTTCTCCATTGCACAATGAGTGTTCACTCTCCCTGCTTGTGAACCAATTTCGAGGGAGTTGGATTCATTTAAAACATGGTTGATGGATAGGCCATTAATACCTATAATTGGATATTAAATAAGGAGTTTTAGTTTCATTTTTAAGTTCCATACAATTTGAATTCTCATATATCTCCCTATTCTCTCATTCCTTCTTCTCCATTCCCCCAAACTCTCATGTTAAGGGCACACTTGTTGGAGTCGTGCTTCCGCTTTGCTGAGTATATTTGATGCCAAAGATTTGATACATGATTCATGTCTTTTTAATATCATGTAAATATTCTCCTTAATTCAAATAACCATAAATACATGTATGAAAGGCTTGCATTCCCATGCTCTTAAATAACTAGTTTTCATGGAGTTGGCTTCAATCTTGAAGTAGTTTTATATCAGGTTTGTATGAGAAATATTCTATGAGTTTGATGATGTCCTGAAAGAAATATATTTTTTATTTCTCTTTAATTTCATGTCCCTATTCTTTGTGGCTTTAAATCCAAGAAATCCATATGTGAAACGCTTGCAATTACAAGCTATTAAATCACTAGTTTTCATGTATTTGACTCCCATAATTAATGAGTTGTATACCAGACTTATTTGAATGGATTTATATTATTTTAATACTATTGTGAAATAAATTTGTATGTTGTATATGGTATCTATGTTTCACATCCTGATATGAACCTTTAGCTCTACCTTTCTTATGTCAAAATCGAGTTAGTTATGCAATTTGCCCATAAGCAATTTCCTTGAAAGTGGTCATGCAAATGTTTCACTTTATAATTGGTTTATAGAGATAATAAAAATGTTTAATTACATCCATTTATTCCTTATATTCATCCCCATACTCTTTTCTCAAATTTGGGAGGGCCGTACTGCATTTGGAGAGGCAAAATTGGCATCTACCCTTGGGGATTTTAACATCGATTTCTTAGTGTGTTTTTCATTATTTTTCGTATGACCAAATAAAGTTGTAGAAGAAATTGTAACGTGTATTATAATTATTATTATTCATTAATATTTCATAATACCCCTCAAGCTCTTCCATATATAATTTGAAATCATTTGGGTTCATTTGGGTCAACTTGGGTTTCACTAGTCTAAAGCTAGAAATTGGAAAGTTGTGAAAACTTGAGTAACATGTCAAAATTATTTTATTATTAAACCATTGAGTGTATGGGGTATTTTATTATGTTTTAATTACCTTATCATCCCTCCATAATAATTTTGTAAAGGTTCGGTGGTGTTTGGAACCAAATCAAGAAGGACCAACTGACCACATTTTCCTACTAAATTTGCATTGTTTCTCCTTAACCATAAACAAGGTTGCATAAGTATAAATTTGGATAAAAAGTGTACATAAAACACCTTTTCATGTTTTAATTCTCACCATAACATTTACTTTCAAATTCATGACCATTTGGAGAAAGTTGGAACCCTCTAGAGTTATGACTAGTTAAGCTCAAATTTGCTCAAATTGTAATTTTCTCCAAAATTCCAAGAAGGGACATTACAATGGTATCAGAGCATGGTCTATGCACCTGTTAATTAATACCATCCATTGAATAAAAATTTCATCCATTTCTTACTAATATTATGACACCTCTGAAGATGATTATGAGCAATATGAAGAAGAACGTGAATGATATGAGCAAGAGTTGGCATCTTGCAACACTTGTTACAATTTCATAAGGGATGAGGGTTATTCTTATGACCCTGTGTATTATGAATATGTATGTTCCAAGCCACCATGAGCTAGTCCTATGGATGAATTATAAATCTTTAGATAAATATGTAAAACTTTACCCCAACAATATCAAGCATATCTTAATGTGATGGGAGAGGCCTCTAAGACCTACCCATTTGAAGACATTTTTGAGTGGGTGTTTGGATATAGGCCTAATAGTGTATATGTGTACTCATTAAATAAAAATTATCCTACTTTTAAAAAGATAAAATTGTTCGGGTTCACAGGGTACTCCCAAAACACCGAACACCTAGAGCAACCACTTCACACAAATAGATCATAGATCAACACACCGATGTTTGTCACGTGGTTAAAACCCTCGAGAGGGAAACAGTCCATGGCCCCAGCCAAATAGCTACTTGGAGAAATTTATTATGCAAAAGAATAAAATTAAAAATGAGCTTCTCATAATCGATCAACTAGCCAAGGACCCTAAACTCTCTTTAAATAGAGATCATGGACCAATCGGGTGTTAAGCCACAGATCAATGGTAGGTATGATCTAAGAGAAGTTGAACCGTCAGATCACTCTATGTCTAGAACATATCATGACCATCAGATTAGAATATTTACAAATGCATACTAATGTATAATAAAGAAACACACTTTACCTAGTAGATATATTACACAAGTTTATCTTAACTAATTCCTAAGTGTCTAAATATCCTAACATCCCCCCTTAAGAACAACTTGGGATAGGATTGAAGGATTTACAAAAGTGACACTATTAGGAGAAGGAAGGAGGAATTAGAGCCTTTCCCCCCTTAATGACACATTCCTGAACTCCTAACATAGATCGGATTTTACAAAACTTTACTTCTGTAAGAGACTTGGTGAAGATGTCTGCAACTTGATCATCTATAGGGAAATAGAGCATTTCAAGAACACGATCATGAAAAAGATTTATGATGAAGTGCATGTGTAGCTCAATGTGTTTGTTGCATTGATGTAGAACTAGATCTTTGGTAAGCTTGATGGCACTTTGATTGTCGCACCAAAGTGGATTAGGCTACTGCTGCTTGAATCCAAACTCTAAAAGGATCTATTGAAGCCATAAAGCTTCCTGACTAGCATTAACTGCGGCTCAATATTCTACTTTTGTTGAAGAAAGAGCAAGAGCTTGTTGTTTCTTACAAGCCCAAGTGACAGGTCCAGATCCCAGACTGAAAACATAACCTGCAATAGACTTTCGATCATCAGGATCGTCGGCCCAATATAAATCAATGAAACCAACCAACAAAGGTTTCCCCCCTATACTACAATGAATCCCAAACTGAATTTTACCTCGAATATATCGAAGTATTATTTTTGTTTCTTTCCGGTGACTTTCATGAGGTGTTTTCATATAACAGGAAACACTACCAACGATAAAGGAAAGGTCAGGACAGGAATGAGTCAAGTATAAGAGACTACCAACAAGCTGACGATACAAGGTGGCATCTACTTTAGGGGAAGTACAAGTGGAAAATTTTTTGACTCCAGACTGGAAGGGAAAAGGGGCTGGTTTACAATATTGCATGTGGAAGCAACGAAGAAGGTCACAAGCATACTTAGACTTGGGAAGAAATATTCCTTCTTTGGTGTGCAATATTTGGAGACCTAGAAAATAATGCAAATGTCCTAAGTCTAACATTTCAAAATTTTACTTAAGACTTGATTTCACATGGGTTAAAAGTGTAGGGCCACTACCGGTAAGGATAATATCATCAACATAAAGAACAAGTGTGATGAGATGGTTTCCTACTTTCTTGGTATAGACATTGGGGTCATAATGGCATCTAGAAAAATGAGTGTCAAGGAGAAAGCTATCCATTTTGGCATACCAAGCTCTAGGAGCTTTCTTAAGGCCATATAAGGATTTCTTAAGGCGACAGACAAGGCTAGAGTTATTCTGAACATATCCGGGAGGTTGTTCCATGTAAATTTCCTCTTGTAGATCACCATGTAAGAAGGCATACTTAACATCCATTTGATGGACTTCAAAGTTATGTAAGGCTACAAGGGAAAGAACAAGGCGGATGGAGTTCATTTTTGCGACAGGAGCAACGATTTCATTGTAGTCAATCCCTTCAAATTGGGAAAAACCTTTGGCAACTAACCTTGCCTTAAGTATTTAAACACTTCCATCTGATGCATACATAGTTATGTAGATCCATTTACATATGACATTTTTTATTCCTTTTGGAAGAGGAATAAGATCCCAAGTATCGTTCACCATTAAGGAACGATATTCTTCATCCATAGTTGTATCCCAATCTGGATTTCTTGAAGCTTCTGCAAAAGTTTATGGATCTGATTCTCGAAAACTTGAGAAAAAATAGAAGAGGCTCATTGAAACTGAGAATGAGTGCAATGTTGATCTCTAGTATCACTAGCAAGATCACCAGTTGCTTCACATGTTGAACAGACCCATCGAGGAAGCATTGGTGCTGGTGCAACTGGAGGAACATGAGCAAGCGGAGGTGGATTTTCATCCTCACTGTCATCATCAGAAACTAGAGTTGGAAACCTGTCAAGGAAGTTGGAAGTAGAAGAAGGCACAATCGCCGAATCAGGCTCACAGGCCAAAGATGACACACCCTCCAAGTTAGGCTCACAGGCCAAGAGATTTTCATCAAATTTAACATCTCTTCTAATGATTATATCATGAGAATAAGCCTAAGAAAGTATATAACCTTTTAAATCTTCAGAATATCCAACAAATATGCACTTTTCACTTTTAGGCTGCAATGCTTTCCATTTTTCATCCGGAATGTGAGCCCATGCTTCACAACCAAACACACGGAAGTGACTTACATCTGGTTTAATTTTACTCCATGCTTCTTCCGGTGTTATACCTTGTAAAAATTTAGTGGGTGTGTGATTAACTATGTAATTTGCACAATTAATGGCCTCGCCCCAATATTGAAGACTTAGTCCCTTAGATTGGATCATACTATTAGCCAATTCTTTGAAAGTGTGGTTCTTCCATTTAGCTACACCATTTTGTTGTGGTGTATATGGAACAGTGTGTTGTTGCTGGATTCCTTGTTTAGTGTAGAAAGTAGTGAACTTTTTGTTAACATATTATCCTCCATTGTCAGATCTTAACTTAATAATTTGATGACCAGATTGTTTTTCAAAAAGGGCCTTATAGGCCAAGAACATGTTAAATACTTCGCTCTTAAGTTTTAGGAAGTAAACCCAAGTGCGTCTAGAGTAGTCATCAATGAAAGTTAAGAAATATTTGAAACCAGAAAAGGAAGCAGATGGAAGAGGACCACACAAGTCACTATGCACAAGCTCCAAGGTAACCGAGGCGTGCCAAGAGGCATGTTTGTCAAAACTGTCTAGATGATGTTTTCCCAGTACACAACCAAAACAAACACCATCCTTGCAAGATACCATCGGAAGACTAGTCACCATATTGTCTTTACATAGTTGTTACAATGAACGATAATTTAAGTGACCAAATCGCTCATGCCAAATTTTGTTCAATTTATCACTATGATAAACAAAAACTGAAGGAAAAGGTGATGACCCAAAGTTGTTAAATTTTTACAACCAGTTAATATCATCAACAATTCCGGTAGCTAGGGCATGTTGAGGATCTTTAAAATCCTTGATTACAACTTGGTGAGGTGTAAACGTTACAGTTTTACCTTACCAAAATGAGTGATTTGATAGACTGACAACAAATTGCAGGAAATTCTTGGAACACATAGTACATCACTAAAATGACCATTTTCTACTGGAACTATTCCAGATCCTACAACACTTAGAGAACTATCATCACCAACAAATATTTGTTTGGTGTTACATTCATGCATATTAGAAAAGATGGTTTGATCCTAACCCATATGATAAGATGCTCTAGAATCAATGAGCTGTTCATTTGAAGTAGAAGAAGAAGATGCAGTATAAGAGTAACCAAAGCACAAAGTGCATATCCATGAGAGGTAGATTATGAAGATGAATCTAGGCTGATGTGCTGCTTCTTCATTGCTGCTTCCAAGGCTGCCATCTTCTTAAAACACTTAGATTCATCATGATTATCTTTCCCTCAAAAATTACAATGAAGCTCAGTCTTATTTCCTTTTGTCTTGGAGCCCTTGTCATTTTTTAAAGAAGGAGCTAACTAAGAGGGTTCAGGACCCTTGTTTGGCTTATTATTGCGAAAATTTTGTTTCTTGGGAGGCTTGGACTTTTCTTTCTATTGGGACAATAAGGCTTTCCCAAATGTATCTGCATTGTTAATTATTCCAAGATGAATGAGCTTATCCTGCTCTCTAATTAAGGAATCACGAAAGGATTCAAGACTATACTCTTGATAGCTACCTGCATTCAAGTATTCTTTCATGGAGTAAAATGTAGATACAAAAACAGAATATGTAGATCCAAGCTTGGAAAGAATATGATAAATACATTGTTTGTGTTATTTCTTAATCTTGCATTCTTCACATAAGAGTCTAAGAGTTTTATACTTAGATAAATAGTCTTGAATGCATGAGAAATCACTTGGATTCAAAGAAATCAACTCATTCTCAAGTTGATGACCTCGAATTTCACACAAATTTCAACTTTTCACAAGCTTTATCAGGTTCATCAATTCCAGATATGTGGAATCGCAAATCAGTAGATATTGACATTCCAATCAATCCACGAGCTTCATCACATCTATTTTCCTATTTTATTTTCTTATCATCATCAGTGGGTTCTATTTTTTTCCCTGTGGTAATTCTAAAAAGCCCCCTACTTCTTAGAACATCCTCCATACGATATTTCCATGAGAAATAGTTAGAACTGGTAAGTATAATATCAAAAGGGGTGGCCATACTGTAAAATAATGGCTGAAAGAATAGAAACTAACTATCTATACGCAAAGAGATCAAAAAATTAGGCTGTTTAAAAAAAAAACAACACTAAAAACTAATTATGGATGATGAAGTTATGCCTGGTCAAATAAAATGTTGAAGATGTCCCCAATAGTGACGTGGAAGATATTAATTTGACCAACTAAAAAAAGAACCCCCATCTTCCCAAGATGAACCTTTGACAATCACTTACAAGAAATTTTCTTTTAAGTGACTCACTTTTGTAAAATAAGTGATGTTCACTTTTACAATAATGTTACTTTAAATAGTGCGACAATAAATTAAAAGACTTAAGTGACTCACTTTTTTATTTTATTTTATTTAAGTGAGATGCACTTTTACAATAAAGTATCTTGAAAATAGAAACTGCATGCACTAAAAAGTAACTTAATAAGACTTGAACTCAAGACCTATTAAGAAATAAAGCAACTTAAACCAAGTGAGCTAAGTTTAAAAGGTATGTAAACGAATGGAAATAGGAAGGGTTTTTTTTTTTTTACTCTTCTCTCTCGTTCTCTATGCTTGCCTTTGTTTCCTACAAATCACAAAAAAAATGAAAACAAAAAAAACAAAAACAAAAATTCCACACTATGGGGTTAGATCTTGGTTAGCTTTCCCGGAAATTCTATTTTTTCAAGTTTTCTCACTGTTTCTTATTCACCGCGATCACGCAAGGTGCACGGCAAAGAGCATACGTAGCTAAGAAGACAAAAAAAATTCCCTTTATGTTTCTGATTCGTTGCGATCACGTAAGGTGCATGGAAAAGAGCATACGCATCCAAGGAATGAAACAGTCCGAGACTAAAACAATAAATATCTAATTATAAAACTAATAAAATATGAGAGATTTAAAAAAAACAAATCCATCATTGTAACATTATACCTTCAGATTTGTCGAAATGGGTGTTTCTGGATCAAACGGAAATGGTTTTCGATGAAACAAAAACAATTTCCCAATGGAAACGGTGATCTAGACGCAATGGAATAGCTCCCATGAACCAAAAATGCACATAAAATCTAGAACCAAAAACCCTTTAAAATTTTCGGCAACACCAGTTCCAGATCTCGATCAAAACCGGAAGCGGCTCTTCATAAACGCTCAGATACCATGTTCGGGTTCACAGGGTACTCCCAAAAGACCAAACACCTAGAGAAACCAATTCACGCAAATAGATCATAGATCAACACACCGATGTTTGTCATGTGTTTAAAACCCTCGAGAGGAAAACAGTCCACGACCCCAGCCAAATAGCTACTTGGAGCAATTTATTATGCAAAAGAAGAAAATTACAAATGAGCTTTTCATAATCGATCAACTAGCCAAGGACCCTCCATGCTCTTTAAATAGATATCATGGACCAATCGGGTGCTAAGCCACGAATCAATGGTAGGTATGATCTAAAAGAATTTGAACCGTCGGATCACTCTATGTCTAGAACATATCGTGACCATCGGATTAGAATATTTACAAATGCATACTAATGCATACTAAAGAAACACACTTTACCTAACAGATATATTACATAAGTTGATCTTAACTAACTCCTAAGTGTCTAAATATCCTAACAAGAATATTTATCCTTCCCTATAAATAAGGAATCTATAAACACTTATATGGACATCACGCGGAACAAAATTTCTTCTAAAGGAGATGAAAATAGATTAGATACACCATTAAAGGAAGAGGAAAATATTCATGAAGTCGAGCATCAATCACCTCGAGCTAATTGAAGGTAATAACATGAAGAGGAAGGTGGATACAAGCACACAATCCTTACTAATGGGGGTTGTTAAAATCGAAGAGAATCTACTGATGTTCCTAGGACTATGAAGGAATACCTACCGATGGGTTCTCACAACTCTATGTAGGTGACATAGAGATAAAATTCAAAAATGTTTCTGCAATAAAAATTTCTCATAATCATGAAGATGAATACCTTGTGACAGATAATTAAGAACCAAGATCAACTTCCACATTACCGTTGAACTTCAAGAAGTTGATCAAATTAAGAAGAAAGAAGAAGAGGAGGTTCTCTCTCATGAACTGTCCTTGATTGAAGGGTCTTTGAAGATGAGTGAAAGGAAAATTTATGAGGCCCTTATAATACTCCATGACACTCAATAATTGGTATCAAATTATTGTTGGAAAGTTTCTTCATTAGAGGAGCCATCCTTCCTTGAAGACATGGAGAAGACTCAAAGAGAAATGTGTAACATCAAAGGTAATTTCATGTCTTTTATTTTTTATATAAACAATGTGTTTGAGCTTATTGAATGGTACATGAAGCATACTTTAAGAATAATGAGTATATTCATAATCTCAAAATTCAAAATGAGCAATTTCTTAAGAGGTTTCAAGATACGTATTATTCCTCCTCGGTTTTGGATTTTCATATAGTCAAATTGCTTGGAAGATTCTCATGACATGATGAATCATGAGAAGCATGGAAAACTTCAGGTTCTTTATGATTTTGAAGATGGGGTTGATGAGAACCAATCACTTGTTTTGATGGAAGAGGAGCTTGAGATGCCTCTTGATAATGGTTACACACTTTTGGAAGCAGTGCATGATTCCACTACCTTGTAACCAACATATGAGGAAAGTGTCACACTTTTGAGAGAGATGAATAATCCTACCCCTATGGATCCTTCACATGATGAAAATTTTTAACTTTCTAATCCTTTGGGTGAGTTGGTTCTTTCTCCTACATTCTACACTTCCATAGTTTGCAACATTCATCCTAATGAAGTATCAGTGAAAGGTTTCTTTTTTATGGTGCCATGTGAAGAGTATGGACTTGCTATATCTCCTTTTGATGATGACATGAATAGAGTGTCATATTCTTTATATTTGTAGTAGCATCCTCTGTTACATTATGATGATATACATATTCATGGGTCTATTTATGAGACTTCTTTGAGCCACTTGAAGTCTACATGTTTTCTTTGCTCCTTATTTGGTTCATATTTTGGTGGAGGTTCTTCATTCACTTCTTAGATGAAATAAAACATGGCTGATTATTATTTTGATGCATCTTAAATTCTTTTGGAGAAGCATGATAGGACATGGTATCCTCACCTATGTGATTGGAACAGATTTGATATAATACTTGATGCTTGTGTGTATGGGCAACATGCTGGTCTACTTACTTGGATGTACAAGTAATTTAACGATCCCTTGATGAGGTACCTTCTTGATGTACAATTTTATGATGTATTTATGTAATTTAATAATATATCTTTTGTACTCGTGATGTTTGTAAGGGTGCAATACAAGCAATGAGATCCAGGTATAGCTTGGTTTCAATTGTGGGGGAAACAAACAATAGGCTATATTGAGTCACCACTTGAGAAGGTGATTGTAATCAGAGTATAGAAACAACAATCATGATTGTTCCTATTTTAAACCTTCTTGGAATCTTGGAAATACAAGTTTGGCAACTTAATACCAACTTCAAAGAATTATATAGAAGCAAAAAGGGATGAAAGTTCAGAATAGGTTTCCAAAAGATGGAGGTAAGGATTATTTGTGAAAATTTTCTTTTGATAGATTTGATTAATCCTTTTGGTGTTATTGGTGATGTCACATTATATTTCAATATGAAAATATCCACATATATTTACTTTTGGAAACATGCAATTGTAGTACAGGAGTGCCACTACTCAAATTGCAGCTAAGGTTTGAAACAAAGTTTTGGAAGGAAAGAAGGTTATTCAAAATCCATGTTTTAAATTTATTAATACAAAAAATATTCAGTGGGGAGTATTTTCATGACCCCAATTAAATAATTTCCAAATAAGACTACTTCCAAATAATATTTCACCAACCTACTAGTCCCCTAGGTTGAGATGGAGACATAAATTTTGTAATAAGGGGCTATGTGACCCAAAAGGACTTTAGTGTACCATATTCACATTTAAATGGGTCACATAAATTATAAATGCTAAGAAATTAAGGTGGCATGGGTTCATGAAGACACTTGGAATCTTGTGGTTCCTTTGGGTGAATAGATTCCCCGCACACTTGGCATGATCTCCTCCAAATTCGAATACATGTGTAATGTAACATTATTGGAGGATGATGTAGTGTTAAATAGAATATAATGACCAAAGGAATTTGAATTAGTAAAGGTGAGTAACTCCCATGGAAGAGGAAGATACTATAAGACAATGTGTGCCACTTGGAAGGAGATTTCATGCACTCTATGACAACAAATTATGAAATATTCTATGACAAGTATGAAAAACACAGACCTGATTGCACAAATATGACAAATATGACATGACAGGGATAAAAAGAGCCACCGAGAGGTCGAATTTTGGAGTTAGAGGCAGCCATTCGAATTGGGGAAATAATTGGAGCATGAAGAGGAAGACAAGTGTCATAGGAGTTACTAAACCACTAATATGAGTTGGAGGAATACCATGGAGGGATATTAGATCTTATGAGGCCTCATGAAGTTAATAAAAGGATTTCATGAGGAAGGATAACATCTTTTGATCATTTTTTTATTGGCCTTTGGCATATTTGAGAGCTTTTTATTGTCCATTGCATGGTGAGTGTTCACTCTCCCTGCTTGTGAACCAATTTATAGGGAGTTGGATTCCTTTCCAAGTTGGATGATAGAGTGGCCATTAATACCTCTAAATGGATATTAATGAAGGAATTTTAGTTGTAAGTTGAAGGTCCATACAGTTTGAATGCTCATCTATCTCTCTATTCTCTCATTCCTTGCGCTTTGTTAAGTATATTTGATGCCCAATATTTTATCAATTATTTATGGCTCTGTGATTTCATATACATATTATATGTAAATCAAAATATTAGAAATGCATGTATGAAAGGCTTGCATTCCCATGCTCTTGAATAACTAGATTTCATGGATTTGGATTCAATCTTGAAGTAGTTTTATATCAGATTCATATGAGGGATATACTATGAGTTTGATGATGTTGTGACAGCCATGTATGATTTATTTATCTCTAATTTCATTTCCCTATTCTCTGTGGGTTTAAGTCCAATAAATCCATATGTGAAACATTTGCAATTCCATGTTATTAAATCACTAGTTTTCATGTATTTGACTCCCATACTAAATGAGTTGTATACCAGAATTGTATGAAGGAATTTATATGATAATTATTTTTTCTTCAAAATCAATTTGGATTATGTATATGGTACCTATATGTTACATCCTGATCTAAACCTTTAAATCTACCTTTCATATGTCAAGATCAAGCTAGTTGTGCAATTTTCCGATAAGCAATTTCCTTGAAAGTGGTCATGCGAATGTTGCACTTAATAATAAATTTACAAAGATAATACCCTTGTTGCACTTAATAGTCGTGTTGGAATATATTTTGATGGATAAGAAACCATCCCCAAATAACTCAACTGGTGAAGTTAGTCTTGAAAATATCTACCCCAAAAAAATATGGAGATGATAAGCATAAGGATTTTCCCACATCCTTCATAGAATTCAAGAAGGGAGATCAACCAATTGATGAATCAAAAGCACAAGAATGGATGGATGCTGAAATATAAGTAAAATATTTTGGCATCATGTCAACTATTAGGAAGCCTTAGATGGTGAAAATAGGTGACTACTGGTTGGAGAAGTAGACTGTAGAAATATCAAACGTATTGAAAGAGTATTAAGATTTATTTTCCCACAACTATAAGGACTTGAAAGGAATAGTACAATAAATGGGAGAAATGAAGATCAACATAATTCCTGACATGAAACGTATAAAAAATGACCTTACAACCTATCTCACAAGTACAAAGACACGATGACGAAAGAAATAGAAAAAATGATAGTCGTTGGTATAATATACCCTGTATATCAATCAGAATGGGCCAACCCCATGGAAATTCAACCAAAGAAACATGACCCTAGGAGACTACAAATATGTTTCGACTTCACAGGTCTAAATAAAGGAACTCTTACAAATCTGTTTCTGGCACCCTTCGTTGATGAAATTATCAATGAAGTCACCAATCACGAGTGTTATTCCTTTATAGATGTATTATTTGGATACAATTAGGTACCCATAATGAAGGAATATCTACACAATACAACATTTGTCTATAAATTTGGATCATTTACATATAAGGTCATGCCTTTCAGATTAAGAAATGCACCAGTTGTTTTCTCTCTAATTCCTATACAATCATTTCAATATTTCCTACACAAAACATTGGTTGTTTATTTTGACGATTAGGCCATTTACACAATGATCAAAGACCATTTGTAGTGGCTTCAACTAGTTCTAGAAAGATTTTCACAAATCCAGTTATCCCTAAACATAAAGAAATGAATTTTTTCCACTCCAATTAGAGTATTACTGGGTCATGTCATCTATATAGAAGGAATCAAAGTGGATCTAACAAAAATTAAAGTCATCCTTTATCTAAAACCTCCAATGAAACCCAAACATGAATGAATTTTGATAACACATACATGATACTATACAAAGTTCATCTAACTTTATTTAGATATGAGATTTCCCCTAGAATAATTGCTTAGACTAAATATTGAGTTCAAGTGGGCCATAGAATGTGACAAATAATTTGAGTTAATGATCAAAATAAAATTGGTAGAATATCCAATACTCATATTTTTGAATTGATCAAAGAAATTTCATGTCCAAATTGACATGTTGGGTATTATAGTCAGTGCAATACTCACTCAACCAGGAGATGACAAGATGGATTACCCAAAATCATATGCTAGTCCTAAATTAAATAAATTAGAAAGAAACTATCAGACCATGAGAAATGGATGTGATTCAGCCAAATAGTAACCTCCCATACAAGAATACAACTAATCAATCATCTCAAATTCAGTAACATAATGACTTAGAACTTGAACCTAGTGATATCCTAGCTCAACATTTGGTCGTTCAACCAGTATATTCCACATTTTACTTTTATTTAAAAATAAGTGCTTCTAGCAATTAAATTGCTAACCATTGGTGGCATTGTTCATTCCCTAATTGTTGAAGGAAGCTTCTCTTCCCTACTCATTGGTGTTACGGAGAGAAACTTCATATGGCTTGGGGTAGACCACAACAGACTAAATGATACCAGAAATCAATCCATTCTATGTGCAAGAGAGATAAATGCTCCTAACACTAAGGGATATAGAACATACCTTATTCGGGACGGTTGTAGTAGATCCCGATTGAGATTTTCCAACATGCTTGTACCTACAATTCACCCTCAACAACAACGGACAAGGAAAGCATGCTAGATGTTAAAGTGTTAGGCCTACTCTAGCATATATAAATCCAACATGTATAAGCAAATACAACTACATCCATGGATAAAATATTCATAGTTATACACATGTAATGGACGAAAAATGGATATTTCTATTAATAATAAACATAGATAATAGTGAAAAACTCTATCAGCACCTCATTGAAACGGAGAAACTAAATCCTCCACCTAGGCCTCAACCACTTCGATCGTCCATCTCAATGGAAATATTACAAAGAAATGGCAAGCTTGGGAAGAGCATAAATGTGTGCTCAAAAGGAAAAATGGATGCAAACTCAAGCATGTACAAGATGGGGAAAAAATGAACTATAGTTTCCTTTCTCTCAAATGTTCTCCTCCTCTAATGCATCCAATAGGCTCAATATATAGCCCTTCAATAGGAAATGAAGGGTCGAGTCGAAGTGTTTCCAATCATATGGAAGGCCAAGAGTCAAGTTATTCGGGACTCATTGAGGAAAACTAAAAATATTTTTGTTTTTTAGCATATTTCTTGATGTACGTGGGCTACAGTGGAGCAAGATGCATGTACACACGGGTATTAGCTGAAAAGTCATGTTTAGCAATAAACATGTGTTTTCAAGGGTTTTCTTGGATAATCAAAGTATCATTCGAGCAAGGGGGGTCCAAAGAGTATGCAGAGGGGCATGGAATGCCATAAAAGTGTGATCTACCAAGTGTGGTAAAATTAGATATAACAGATGTCCCCTAATGTGTGAGGTCAGAGGGGTAACATGATGGCTGACATACATTATATCCATCCCAGAAGTGGAGTAATGAAGGCCCAGGTGGAATTATCAGCCACTGATTAGTATAATACAATGATAAACCTCAGCATGTGACTGCAATATACATGTAGCAGTCCCAAATACATAAGAGTACAATGGACATGAATAGGAATAATATACATATGTCGCATGTGGTCATCGACATGTACAATATACAATGAACAATATCTCCATAATGGATGAAGATATCTGATAATATACTGGAATCTATTCATGAGAGATGACATCTCATAAATACTTGCATGATTGTTATAGCAGATTTCACCACTCTAGGTGAATCACACTTTGTATGGCCTTCCCCTGTCCCGCTGCAGACTCTTTAGACCCCATCGACCATCTTTTGTGTTCTTCCCAAGCTTGTCTTTTGCTAGTGAGCTTGCTATCGTGAGATGGAGGATTGAGGTGGTGGAGGCCCAAGTGGGGGATTCAGTTTCTCTGGTTCGCAGACATGCCATTAGAGGTTGTATCTATCTTGTAATCTCTGATTTATATTAATGGAAATATCTTTTCTTGTCCAATGATGTGTATTTGATTAAATATTGTATCCATTGGAATATGTCAAATGCTTTTACATTATTGATTATATATGCTAGAATAGATCTAACACCATGATATATAGTATGCTTGTATTGTATACTTGTTGTTGAGGAGGTATTATATCAATTCAAGCAGAAGATTGGAAAGCTCAATGGGGATCTACTTCAACCGTCCGGAATAAGGTACGAGGTCTGATCCTTTAGTGTTAGACATTTTATTTCTATTGCATATTGGGAAAGATTGATTTCTGGAGTCAAATTTGTCTGTTGTGGTACCCCAAGCCATAGGAATTTCTCTCCGTAACAGAATTGGTGACTCCGCTGGGGAGTTCCTAGTAGTTGTCCTTTGGGGGTGATTCTCTCGGCATTCAATGTATTTGAATTGCTCTTTCTCTCTTGTTTCTGTGTCGGGTATGGGGACATGTATGCCTGGTAGAGTCTGATTGGAGTGAAGTTTGTCTTAGCCTGTCTGTTTGCCTTGTTTTATGCACCTTTTCTTCCTGTACGCGGGTTTTTGATTTACAGTCGCGTATACACACGGTTTTCTCTCTGATTTCCGTGTATACATGCAGTTTTACTGCGAACAGTCGCGTATACCCTGGTTTTTTCCCTTTTGTGGAAGATAATTGGTTTTTGGGTGAATGATGTTAGTTTCTAAGTCTCCTTTGGCACTGCCTGAGTCTGTTTTGACCTCTGTTTCTGACCGGAAACGTTTTTTTAGCATAAATTTTTTTTTTCAGGAAATTTCTTGTCATGGCATTTTCAATTTTTTGTTTGAGATTAGTGCATTAGATTTCTTTTACCTTAGTGATTTGCTTGGATGTTGTTTATGTGTGCTTGTAGAGTCTAGGGGTGGTAGAATCATTCTTTCGCTTTTTGCATCTCTTATATTTTCAAAAAATCCAAAAACATTTGCTTATCATAATGCATTGCATTTTGCACTTTGCATTGTACTTGCACTAGATCTAAATTTGCTTTGGAGTACTAGTTAGGACTTCATATAGGAAAATTTTGCATTCATCATTTGAAGAAGAATTGTGCGTTTCACGTAGTAGCATACCCTATTTACATGGACACAATGCATTTGCATTGATTGTTACGGTGTGCATTTTACTTCATGTTGCGTCATAACACCACTAGTTGCACGACCATATCCTATTTTTGAGTAATAAAGCCAACTAAAATCAACGCTAATTAAAATGAATTACAATCTTTTCTTTTCTAGGGTGCACCAACAAGCTTAGGTTTTAGGATCTTGGAATAGTTCATTGTAAGTCAATTCTCCAAGATCACTAAACAACAACATCTAGGTGTCTGTCCAGGGAGTGTGTGAAATCCTTGATATAACCATCGTTCTCAGGATCCTCCTCTCAAACGGGAGTTAAGCATGAGGCAGTATGAGCGGTTATTGATTGGGATGACCCCTAGTCATTACTGAGTAGCACCAGAGATATTTCCAGGATTGTATTCGTATCTGGGGGCTCTTTCGAGAGTTTCGGGCTTTGCTACCCTGCCCATACGGTCAATCCCATCTGCGACTGTCCGTCTGAGCTTTGATTATATTGAGGTGACCTTAGTGACCTTACCTAGGATATCAAGGGGGTACTTGTAGAGGTTATTCTGCAAGTGTCCCAGCCAGGTTGGGGTTGGACAACACAGTCACTTGATGTGTTGAAGCTGAGGGCCACAATAATTGGTTACGTACCTTTGCTTGTTGTGTATGGGAGTCTTAGGCCTCTCCTAGGTGAGACATACCTGCTTCATTCGGGAGCTCACTTATCTAGCCCTTGTTTGCTTGCATTTGGCTTTAGATTTTATTAGTGATTGCTCTGTGCACGCTAGTTGGCCTAGGGTTTACGTAAATCGAGAGTCTTTGCTATTTTTGGTTTGAGTCATTATGGATTCGAGTACGGTTCCGCATTGTTCTTGTCGGTTAGCAGAACTTCCGCCTTATACTTCTCCTCCTCCTTTGGGAGAGAGACCTAGACAGTCTAGGCGGACTATGTCACACACTGATTCACACACCATGGAGGATCATTCAGAGACTATTCTTGAGCCACCTCCTCCCATTCGTGTTGACGATGGGGAATTTACTCCTACATACGATCCTTCACCTGACCTAGCTGAGTTCGGTCCTGTGATTTCCCAGATAGGATATTTGCACGATAGACCTACTCACCCTAGGGCTGATTCCCCGTTGACACATTACCGGTATGGAATGTCGGAAGATGTTGAGACTCACTTTGAACCTGCCAGCACTAGCTACGGTAGTTATGCTACGACTGGTTTTCCTATGTACGATTTGACATTTCATGTCGAATCCGACTTCGAGCCTAGCACTATGCCTGGGGGCAATCCCATTCCTTACCTTGAAAAGAGGTTTGGGAGTACTAGTCACATTGCACCTTCCATCCCAGTGGTGGAAGCTACATCTCATCTCCCTCCTAAGTCTAGGGTTAGCGATCCAATTAGGATACCATGTCCAAGACTGGTGACGATAGGCGGTAATACATATCGTATTACTCTGATTCCTTCGTCCTCTGTTCCGAGTTCTTCAAATGTACATCCTCCACCTTATTCACGTGGTCCTTCGAGCCGATATATGGCTACGAGTCAGGTCCATATTGCGGTTACTAGGCCGATTGTGTCTCAAGTTCATATACCACCCACTGCTTCGGGAGGCTATATTCATGCTTATAGTGGTCAGCTTGTTACATCCGGGGCATATATACCTACTTTTGGTATGTATGTTCCTCCTTCCGAAACTTATCTTCCTACCTACGGAGTGTGCCATGGGACATCGCATGCAATGACCTATGGACCTTATTACGGGACGTAGTATGGATAGGTTTCTTCACCTTATGGAAGCAGGTATCAACAACCTACTTACTCTCCTAATTACAGCTTCGTAGCTCCTACTAGTCAAGGTCCACCTTACTATGGTACTTCCATGTCACCCTATATGGGTCAGACAGGAGGAGGACACTATGGCCAAGGCCATGGTGGTGCTCAAACCTATGTGAACCAGGGAGCGATCCATTGACCTCATCATCCTAGGCTCCCTTTTCTCGTGACGCTTAACCTTCCTAACTTATCAAGACTTACAAACTATCCCATGGCTCATGACCCAGCTTGGCCAGCTGTCCCTACCAAGCTTCCTTCAGACATACCTAAGTTCGAAGGCAAACCGGGAGAGGATCCGAGCGAACATGTTACCACTTTTCACCTTTGGTGCTCTTCGAATTCGTTACATTAGGACTCAGTCCGCTTGTGGCTATTTCAACGCACCCTCACGGGGCCTACTGCGAAATGGTATATAGAGTTTCCAAAGGGAGCTTTTACCTTGTTCGACGATCTTGTGATGACTTTTCTTAATCACTTCCAGCTACCAGTGCGCTATGACGTTGGTACTGAACTCTTGTCGACATTTCGGCAAGATAAAGCCACCCATATTTCTGATCATATTCAGGAGTGGCGTAGACAGAAGAGATTAATTAAATCTTTTATACCACCGGAGTTCCTTATCGAGTGGTTCCTCAAGTCTTTATTGCCATATATCATGAAGGATGTTTCCACATCCGGAGTGCAGAATGAGGAACAAGCAATCTTTAGGGCACAGGAACTGGACTTGATTTATGCTCAGTCCGGTTTGTTGTATGAGATTATTCCCAGCGCTCCTCGTTCCAGTTTCAATCCCAAGGTCAAACCTGGACCACATGCCGATGGCATTGTGGGTTGTGCAAGTGTGAAACCTGGGGATTCGGTTGCAAAACAAGTTAGTCAATTGTCTCTCAACCAGTCTGCTTCGGGACAAGATACAACTTCGTCTCAACCCACCCAAATGGCGAATGTACTTTCTGTGCAATCGTCGGACCAGAAGGGTAACCAGCAGCCCGGATGGAATAGAAGAAAGGGTAAGAATAATAATTGAAAGGGTGGGAATAGGAATGAGAATGCTACCAATAATGACAAGAACAGTCAAAATGCTGGTGGGTACAAGCAAGAGAAACGTAAGGTTAAGTTCCCTTGCAAGCTATGTAAGGATGATCACCTCACTTACTTGTGCCCTCGAATTGATGAAGCTTAGAGACTCTTAGCACAAGGCCCAGCTGTGCTAACAAACCCTTTACCGCATAATCACAATATGAACTCAAAGTCCCAGGAGCAATCTAGTGAGAATGATCTACCAGAGACTAGTGCTCGTGGGTGCATTAACATGGTCCGTGCTGCCAAGGTTGTGACTCGTGCGAAAGATTATGGATCATCACAACCCAGCCCAGGAAAAGAACCTTATCCACCAGGAACCCCTTTGTGCATTGAGAAACCTGCGGATAAACCTGAGGCTACACCTCGCATTCCAAAGGGGGTACTTAAGCGCTCGGGGCATAATCCAAATGCCCGAGCCACCCAGAATTATTCAGTTGTCGAGGATTTGGGCCATACTCCTTGTGCGATGTCTGCATTGGAAGTGCTTTAGAGTTGTCCTTCGCAAAGGAAGGCTTTGCTTTCTGCTCTTGGTGTGAAAGGTGATGATTCTTCCTCAGTGATCAAATTTGAAACCGCAGGACATCAGCCTCGCTTGCCCTACTATGTGTCGCTTTTGGTACACGTAGAATGTCTTAATATGATCGTCAAGTGCACTGTGATTGATGAGGGCACTGCTGCATCTGTGATGTCTTTGTCCTGTTGGAAGGGTCTTGGTTCTCCTGAGATGTCGAAATCAGCGACTATGTTAACTGATTTTGATGGGAGATCTTTTAGGCCGCACAGCATCCTTCTGTCCCTTAAATTCCATTTGGGGGGGAAGACCGTTGCGATAGAGGTTGAGGTGGTTGATGCGCCCCTCGACTACAATATCTTGCTGGGTAGGAACTGGATGTATAGTATGCAAGCCGTTGCTTCTTCCTTGTTTCACGTTGTATGCTTTCCACATAATGGAAATATTATAACGATTGATCAAATGACATTCAAGAATTCCCCTGTTACTGCATCTTCAGGAGATTCGGTCCCGATCATTGAACACTCTTAGCTGACAACCAGGAGTGTGGGTGTAGGCATGTATCCATCCCTCATGGGAAGCTTTAGTTGTCCTGCACTGGTCCTCATGATAGGATCTTGTTCCGATAAGGCTTCGACTTCTACGACCTCGGTGTCTTTTCGCACGACTCATATGGAAGACCCTTGGATTCTTCCTACACTGAGTATTTTGAGTGAGCCTGTCGAGACCAACATGCCGCTTCCTGTAGCCATGATAGCTTATCAAGCCAATCTTAAGAATGTTGCAGATCCTTGTTCTTCCTCTTCGCGGACGAAAGAGGAAGACCCCTATGTGCTTCCGACATGGGTAGTACAGTCTTCTCATGCCCATGAATGCCTTAATATTGTTTTCCCTTCAGATGAAGCAATCATCGAGGCCATGTCGGGCGTTGAGCCGCCATGGGAGGAACTTCATCATAGATCGTATTTCCTTCCACCGCTTGACCATTTGGAGCATGAGGATTATAGGGAGATTCTTAGTCAAAGAGTTGGTAGTCCCATGGTTCCATTAAGCTCTCCTGGTCAGATGGCTGATGGAAACATGGCGAACATATCTTCCACGATTTCTATCAACATCTCTCGAAATCCTGGCACCATTGAGAATGTCTATATTGGGGTGGAATGTTCCCATGCTGAGATTCTCGAATATACCAATCTATTCAAGGAATTCCGTGATGTTTTTTCTTGCTCTTATGATGAGATGCCAGGTATTGACCCTCGGATTGTTGAACATGAGATTAAGACTTACCCCAATGCTAAGCCTGTTCGACAATGTTTACGCACTGTGAATCCTAGGAAAGCACCCGCCATTAAGGCAGAGATAGAGAAGCTCTTGAAATCTGGTTCCATCTATCCCGTTCCCTTGACAGAGTGGGTTTCAAACCCCGTTCCGGTGGATAAGAAGCAGGGAGCGATCTGAATATGCACTGATTTTCATGATTTGAATCGTGCATGTCCTAAGGATAACTTCCCCACACCATTTATAGATCAGATTTTGGATGAGTGTGCGGGTAGCGAGGTGTTCTCCTTCATGGACGACTTTTCCAGGTATAATCAGATCCAGATTAAACCTGAGGACCAACACAAGACTGCATTTATTTGTCCTTGGGGAATGTTTGCATATTAGAAAATGCCTTTCGGCCTTAAAAACACCGGAGCTACATTTCAGTGGGTGATGACCTTGATTTTCCACGATCTCAAGTCTATTATTGAAGTATTTTTGGATGACCTCGCTGCTCATTCTCATATGAGAATGCGTCATCCCTATCACTTGAGATTGGTCTTCGAAAGATGCCGGCACTATTCGGTTCGATTAAATCCTCATAAATGCATCTTTTGTGTGAAGTCAGGTCATTTACTAGGATTCATCGTTTCAAAGGAGGGCATAAGAGTCGATCCCTTAAAGGTTGAGGCAATACTTCAGTTGTCTCCCCCGAAGAACATTCATCATCTTCAGTGTTTGCAACGTATGGCAAACTTCTTATGAATATTTGTTGTCAACTTTTCCAATTTGACTAGAGGCTTCATGCATCTCTTGAAGAAGGATACTCCCTTTGAATGGGATGAGCAAGCCCAGGAGTCCTTCGATGCACTTAAGCGAGCCCTAGCATCGGCCCCGGTGATTAGTCCTCCGGATTATAACCATGATTTCCTATTATATGTGGCAACGTATTTAGAGACGATTGGTATGGTGTTGGTTTAGGAGGATGAGGAGCTCCAAGAGCATGTCATATATTATCTGAGCCGAAACCTTATTGACGCAAAGATTCGTTATTCTCATGTCGAGAATCTTGCTTTAGCGACCGTACATGCAGTTCAGCATTTGAGACATTATATTCTCCTTCGCCAGACCTTGGTTGTGGCCCATGTCAATCCGTTTCAGTTTGTCCTCACACGAAGGATGATTGGGGGAAAGTATAATAAATGGATTGTCATTCTACAAGAATTCGATCTCGAAATTTATTTCAGCAAAGTCGATCGTTAATTTTTGCAGAGCTTATATCAGATTTCCCGAGCGAGGCCGAGGAGTTAGTTTGTGAAGATACGTTTGTCGATGAACACATCTTCTTAATCTCAACGTCTGACCCATGGTATGGAGATATCATAGTATATCTGCAAACACAGAGGACCCCTACTCACCTCTTGCGAGATGAACGACGACGATTACATCACGTCTCTAGGAACTACCTTATAGTGGACAATACTTTGTACCACCGTGGGGTAGATTCCATTTTACGACGTTGTTTAACTCATGAGGAGGTTGAGGTTGTGCTGAATGATTGCCACGGAGGGGCGTGTGGTGGTCATTTATCTAGGCTTTTTACAGCTCAAAAGATTTTGAGAGCGGGTTATTTCTGGCCGTCGATCTTTAAAGATTGTGTTGCTATAGTCAAGAGGTGCCACCCTTGCCAGGTGTTCGCACGAAATATGCACTCGAAGCCTGCCTTGTTACATCCCATTATCACCGTCGGTCCCTTCACCAAGTGGGGGCTCGATTTTATGGATTGCAACCCAGTTTCGGATGGGGGGCACCATCATATTATAGTGGCTGTGGATTATTTCATGAAATGGGCTGAGGAAATGCCTGCAGTAAAATCCGACGATGAGACAACCGCTCACTTCATATTCAACCAAATCATTACTCGGTTCGGGATTCCGAAAGAGCTTGTCACTGACCATGGCTCGCACTTTCAGAACCATATGATGGAAGAGTTGGCATCCAAGTTAGGGTATAAGCAAGAGCACTCCTCTTCTTACTACCCCCAAGCAAATGGACAGGTTGAAGCAGTGAATAAATCACTTAAGTCCATTCTCCAATGAACCATCACACAGAGCAAGATGAATTGGCATATTATGTTGTACCCTGCTTTGTGGGCATATCGAACCGCGGTTAAGACTTCCACTGGTTTTTCTCCATATCAGCTTGTGCATGCAGTGGAGTCGATATTGCCAGTTGAATGCAAGATTCCTTCGTTGAAGCTAGCTATGGAACTCTTACCAGACACTTCACCTTTAAAGGAGCGTTTGGTCCACCTTGAGCAACTTTATGAGCAGCGTCGA
The DNA here is from genome assembly GCA_001517045.1 of Pseudotsuga menziesii. Classification (NCBI taxonomy): domain Eukaryota; kingdom Viridiplantae; phylum Streptophyta; class Pinopsida; order Pinales; family Pinaceae; genus Pseudotsuga; species Pseudotsuga menziesii. The sequence continues at coordinate 338,740 of LPNX010178901.1, read as the reverse complement.
GATGCCTTGGTGGCTCTAGAGGTTAATAAATGTCGCGTTAAGGTCCAATATGACAAGTGTGTCCGTCCAAGAGTGTTTAGTGAAGGAGACTTGGTCCTTTTGTGGGATCAATTGAAAGAACCCTTGGGGGCAGGGAAATTTAATCTTATGTGGCGTGGTCCTTACATGGTCAAGTGTGTCTTAGAGAAGGGTGCCTATGAGTTAGTCGATTACGAAGGCACAGCTTTGGTGGAGCCTAGAAATGGGCTCTATCTCAAAAAATACTATGCATGATCTTTAGCCAAGGCTGCTTGTTGTATATTAGTGTAAAACTTTGCATAGTTAGGTCTTTTTCTTATCGTGATCAGGTTTGTGATTAGTTTTCGTTTCTTTTGGAAAATGTCAATGGAATATTCCACCTACATAGGATTCGTGGATGGTGCAAGCCGTCACACTCAGTACTCAGCCTCTGCTGCTTGGGTGATTTATAGTCCTATGGGTCAGGTACTGTCTTCAGGAGGTGTATGTCTACGGCCATCTTCCAACAATGTTGCTGAATATAGCACCGTTATCGAGCTTCTACGGGATTCCATTTCACATGGCGTTCTATCTCTTAAGGTACATCTTGATTCGGATTTAGTAGTGTCACAGCTCAATGGTTTGTACCATGTTAGAGATCCAACGTTATTGAGAATATTCTTATGTGTGAGATTGTTAGAACGGCAATTTGACAGTATCACATATATACACATTCCAAGAAATTATAATCAAGTTGCTGACTCATATGCTAACTACGTGTTAGATTGGCATTTGTTTCATTCATAATAAATTAATCACAAACATTTTTACACATGTAAATAAATAAGTCGATCACCATAAAACCTTTTATATATATCAAAAATGTGGTAATACATAGTGTCATATACAAAAGTGGAGCTTTCAAAGCTTCCATCATATAATACACGGTCGTACAAAACATATACACTCCCAGGTATCTAATCCTATGGAGGGGGAGGGTTGTGATCATGATACATCACTACGACTCTAGATAGCTGCCGAAATAAACGCACCCATGCACATGGCACGCCCACCACTTTTCGATGCATGGCCTCACGCAAGTCCTCGACTTGCACCATGGGAACTCTATGAGTCAGTCACACGAAGTTGGTACGAATGCTCTGGAGCATTCGCTCCGCATCCACACCTGTGATGTCATCCCCTCTTCCCCTCCGTCTATGACGTGGGAAGCCCTCTGGTCGCCATGGTCCCACATCTGCACATGAATAGTAGATGTCACTATGTGTTGTCACGCCAAAACATGTCTTTTTGATTCCACATAATCAAAGAAAATACAAAAAAATTAACAAAAAAGAGTGAGATTCGATATTCGGTACCTATCCCTCCATATGCCGATCCTGCTGGTAATGGCATGTCCGAATCCCCTCGGAAATCTATCCCTCCATAGGGGTAGTCATCTATGGCAACAATCTGTCATCGCCATCATGGAAAGAAGTCAACTGGATATGGGTTGGCCACCCTACCACCCCCCAGTCTACACATAACATCTACCAAATGCCGTTGGGCCGAATCTCGAACCCCGTGGAGAGGAACGTCCACTCTAGGGCTCAATCCTAGAACACGCTCGAAGAAAAACGTGCTTAGAATGCTGTTGAACCCGAAGTTTCGTATCCTTCCTACCTTACACTCACTGAGCTGGTGTTTTATGTTGCTTAGTAGTGTAGTACTCCAGTTGTATATGGTCGGTCTCATACACTCCACCGCATAGAAAATCAATGGCCGCGAGGCCTGATGGAGTGAGGCTAAGCCTGCTATCCTGCCCAGTGTCAGTAGTATGGCCTTTAGGCCTAGCACCTGTATAGCATTGATGGGGACTTGACTTCCCACCTTCTCAGTATCTGGGTAGTAGTACACAGCTACGTACTCATCAATAGTACGCCCACCGCCTGGCCAACCTCGGGAACGAAGGTTCACCACCTTCCCTCGTCTAGATAGACCTGTGATAAATTATATGTCTTCCACCTCTATGGTGAGATACATCCCATCTATCCGGAAGGACTCTGAGTCTGGATCCCAATAGTCTACCAGCATCTCTAGCAGTCTTGGTTTGGCCCTCAGACCACCAAGACACCAAAACTTGTAGAGTCTGCATGCTCGAAGAGCTTGTTGAGCCATCACGTCGGCCCTTACAGCTTCCTCTACTTCACCATGCTCATGCTCTCTCCATTCTAGCACCATCCTGCAAGAGAAATTGCCACATTGCCCATTAGATTCTTATAAATTCACTTGTGTGGCGTCATACGCGATTGTTTTGCAAACAGCCACGTATGTACGCTGTTTCTAGCCTCTTTTCTGCATATAGCTAGCCCTATATGCGAAAAAAGCTTCGATATCCGCGTGAGCCACAACGCTCATGTAGAGATGGCCTAAACAACCTCATTTCACCATGAAAATCAACAAAAATTATATTAAAATGCATGAGGAGAGCATGAGTAAATACCTGGAAGAAACGGTTGTGAATTCCACCGGTTGGATCTCCTAGAATTTGCAGTTGAAAATCAGAGCTCCAATGGGTAAAAATTTCAAATGATTTATATTTTTTTACTATTTATAGAAAAAATTTCAAATATTTGAAAATTTTTACCCCCTTTCCTATAGTTTTGACAGTTTCTAACCATTTTGGACCGTTTCTGACATAATTTGTGATGTAGAAGACCATTTTCAGTGTCGTTTTAGCCATTTGATTGACCCGTTCGTACTGATCTCAGGTATAATGTCTACACTGGCATATAGGTTAGGTTCACCACCGTTTGCATTTTGCATGACCTTATGACCATGTCACCATGACCTTAGGTACGAACCCACTCTATTATGTCACCGAACCTTCTTGCTGCTTTAGAAGTGGCATAATACAAGTGGTAGAGCTTCACCTTACATGGGTACCATAGTTAGCCCCTTATTTGCATTTGGTGCCTATGCTGACGTTTTCTCCTTTAGGTTATGGGAGTCCGTTGTATAGTACTGCCATGACATTTCGCAAGAGCCTCATACTCCTCTTGATCTTATGCTGGCCTGTCTCCCTCCGGACTCCCCCTACGTCAAGTTGTGAATGCATTATCATGAGCTTTGTCTGCCTCATTGAGATTTATGCTGGCTCCCCTGACATTGCGTTTCAGCCATATAGCCCGAGCTTGTCTCATGTCTAGCCATGCAGATCCATTTTATATATACTTCGCAGCTTGATTTCCCTTTGTACCGGGAGGGGATTTTCCCCCGAGTGTCGATATCCTACACATGTATCCTTGCATTGAGCATAGGTATGTTCCACTGCTTGGAACTAGTTTGTTTGCCCTTATGACACTCGTCTCCTCCTAGTTTGTAACTATAAAGCTAGTTTATTCTTTTTTCAAGCTTTTCAAATAACTGAAAAAGTCCAAAAAAAAATTAAAAAACCAAAAAGCCAGACAAGGAAAGATGTTATCTTTGGGAGCTGTCGAGTCGTGTAGCCTTCAAACAGAGCACTGTATATCACATCCATTGGTTGGGTTATAGTTTGACTTTAGGAGCTGTACTCATTTATCTGATTTTATCTCCACCAACTGGTTAAGCTTCCAGTCCCTATGGAGCCTTTGTTGATGCCTCCTGTGTCACAGAGATGTCCTAGTTTGTATATCGAGTCTATGTTGCCTTCATTCAGTCATCATACGTCATTATGTGCTTGTTCAAAGGAAGTTGAAACCTGTGTCGGCCATTCCTCAGTTATCTTGACTTTGCATGTCGGCCATTCCTGGTATAGGTACTGGTTCGTGCACCTTATGATCGAGTCCTTCCACATTAGACAGCTTTGCTGAGTACCTCGTGTTGGATGATGGGGGATGCCTTAATGCCCTCATTCTATTGGATTTCATCCCATCGACTTCAGATCATTTATTCTAGGATTGGAATCTAGAGTCCTTTTGAGTGCCTTGAGACTTGCAGTCATCAGTGGCAGGTTCTCTCACCATCGACAGTTTCTTGGGAATACATCAATGTCCCCTGATCGATGGATTCTCTCAAGTGTTCAACCTCAACACATCTATTCACACTTGTTAGTTTGCACTCTAGTACCTTGATTCCCATTTTCATTATTGGTGGGTGATCTCATGTCTGTTAACGGTATACATCAATGACCGGTAATCAGACGATGGACTACTATGTTCGACCTCGACACCTCTATTCACATAGTAGGACATGTACTCGTAGTGGTTGGTGTAGAAGACTTTCCAGACTAGTGGCATCTCTTATATGCTACCTCCTTGATCGTGCCAGTGTTCATGAGATTTCAGCTCTCGTGACTTCATTCCAGTGTATGTCAGACATTTCCAGCCACTATGGAGATCTTGATCAATTATATATCTTCAGCCATTTTGGAAATCATGGTCCTTTGTATATCTTCATCATGGAGATTCTGATCTATGTATATTGTACCTGGCGATGACCACATATGTGATATCATGTATCATGCCTATTCATGGCCATTGTACTCTTATGTATCCAGGACTGCTATATGTACTTGCAGTTATATGCAGAGTTGTATTATTGTACTATGCTGACTGGGTGGCTGGTCTTCCATTTGGGATCCTTCATCACTCCACTTCTGGGATGGACTTATAATGTATTTCGGCCATCATATGACCCCTCTAACCTCACACATTAGGGGGCATCTGTTATAGCGGATTTCACCACTCTAGGTGAATCACACTTTGTATGGCCTTCCCCTGTCTCACGGCAGACTCTTTAGACCCCATGGACCATCTTTTATCCTTTGATGTTTCCTTGATCACCCCTAAAACTATATGAAAAATGATATACGCGGCTTTTTACCCGATAACCACGTACATACGTGGGTTTGACCCCTATAACCGCGTACATCGGGATGTGTGCATAATCCAAATCCCTTTGGAGTTTTCCTTGACATGGATCCGACTCATTCGACTCCTTGCCTTCCATATGCCTTGAGATCGCTCGGATTCGACCCTTCATTATCCCTTGTGAAGCTATATAAGGAACCCCTTGGTACATTGAAGGCATATAGAGAGATTGAGAGCAACGAAACTATAGTCCATTCTTGCCGGAATTTGTACTTGAGTCTACATCCCTTTGTCCCTTGGAGCACTTTTGTGTTCTTCCCAAGCTTGCCTTTTGCTAGTGAGCTTGCTATCGTGAGATGGAGGATTGAGGTGGCGGAGGCCCAAGTGGGGGATTCAGTTTCTCCGGTTCGCAGACGTGCCGTCAGAGGTTGTATCTATCTTGTAATCTCTGATTTATATTAATGGAAATATATTTTCTTGTCCAATGATGTGTATTTGATTAAATATTGTATCCATTGGAATATGTCAAATGCTTTTACATTTTTGATTATATATGCTAGAATAGATCTAACACCATGATATATAGTATGCTTGTATTGTATACTTGTTGTTGAGGAAGTATTATATCAATTCAAGCTGAAGATTGGAAATCTCAATGGGGATCTACTTCAACCGTCCGGAATAAGGTACGAGGTCTGATCCTTTAGTGTTAGACATTTTATTTCTATTGCATATTGGGAAAGATTGATTTCTGGAGTCAAAGCTGTCTGTTGTGGTACCCCAAGCCATAGGAATTTCTCTCTGTAGCAACGATCAAGGAGGTAGCATATGTGGAATGCCACCAATATCGGAGGTCTTCTACACAAACCGCTACGAGTACATGTCCCATCATGCAAATAAAGGTGTAGAGGTCAAACATGATGTACCATCATCTTATTACCGATCATTGATGTATACCATTAAAAGACGCGATATATCCACCCATAATGAAAATGGGAATCAAGGTACAAAGTGCAATCAAATAAGTTTGAATGTATGTGTTGAGGTCGAACACTTGAAATAATCCATCGATTAGGGGACATTGATGTATTCCCAAAAATGTCGATGGCGAGAGGACCTACCACTGATGACTGCAAGTCTCAAGGAACCCAATGGACTGTAGACTCCTATTCCAGAATAAATGACCTGAAGTAGATGGAATGGAGTCCATTGAAAGGAGGGCATTAAGGAATCCCCCAATGAACATGAGGTACTCAGCAATGCTCAATAATTTGGAATAACTCGGATGAACAAGATGTGCACAAACTAGTAATTGTATCAGGAATGGCCAACATGCAAAGACAAGATAACTGAGGAATGGCCGACTCGAGCTAAAACTTCCTTCTAACAAGAGCATAAGGTAGATGGTAACTGACAGGAAGCATGGAATCAACATGAAATGGGAAAAATATGGGACACAAGAGGTATTGACAGAGGCTCCATAGGGAATGGAAGCATAACCAGTCGATGGAGAAAACTCATAATAATGATTACATCTCCTATAGTCATACTAATAACCCAATCGATGGATGGAATATACATTGCTCTATTCAAAGGCAACATGACTCGACAGATGCCAAAAGTAATATCATTTCCCATCCAGCTTTCTATGTTTTTTAAGTTTTTAGACTTTTTCAGATTAGAATTATTGAAAAAGAATAAAATTTCTTATAGTACATATCAAGGAGGATATGAGTGTCTCGAGAAACAAAAATCTAGTTCCAAGTAGTGGAACATACCTATGCTCAATGCAAGGAAGCACGTGCAGGATAAGGACACTCGGGGGAAGGTCTCCTCCCAGTAAGGGATGATCAAGCTGCAAATGATATATAAAAGGTTCTTCTTGGCTAGGATTGATACAATCTTAGGATTATAACTCTGAAGCGGGAATCCGACATAAATCTCAATAAGGCAAGCAAAACTTATGAAATGAAATTATAACTTGACATAAAAGGGAATCCCTGTGGGAGATGTCCAGCATAAATTTCAATAGGGATATGAGGCTCTTGCTCAAATACATGGGAATACTATAAGGGATCCCATACGTCATGGAGGAATCTCGGCATGGGTACCAAGTTACAAAGAGGGATATAACTAGGGAACCCATGAATAGGAAGGCTCTACCACTTACATAATGCCACTTCTAATAGCAGTGTGAAGGTTCCGTGACCTTACGAAGTGGGTTCATATCTATAGTCAAGGAAACATGGTCATAAGGTGATGCATAATGCAAGAGTAAATGTGATCCTATCCTATATGCCAGTTTGAAATTATACCTGTCATGGGCATGAACGAGTCAAATCCTCAGAGAGAGTGTACAAAAAAGGGACCCTACATGATGACAATAGTAGACCAAAACAACTAGAAATAGATAGTAAAGAGTCCAAACTATAGGATATAGCAAGGATTGACCACGACAACTGCATTCAAACGAAATACTATGGTGGACGATGGGACATAAGAAGGAATGTAAGGTGTAGACCCAATGTTCACATATCCACTGCCACCCCCATGAGAATGAACACTGGTGTTAAGACCGGGTCAAGGAATCAAAAACCCTCCCACAAATGGAGTAAAGGATGGAATATGACCACTCCGGAATCTAAGAATAAGGTAAGGGGTTTTGGTGCCCCCTAGTCCAACACAAGGGTCCAGACTAGGACTTGGAGTGGGTGACGGGATACTAGTAGTGATATCGGACATGCCAAACATAAAAGGACCCGAACTCAAGAGAACATAAATATACTCAAGTAACCACAATCCCTAAATCCAACTAGCGCACAAAGAGCACAGTCCTAAGAAAATCTAAGCCAAGTGCAAGCAAGCCAAGAGGGAGGATAAATAAGCTCTTGAATGTAGCAGGTATGTCTCAGCTAGGAGAGGTTTCAAATTCCTATACACTACAAGCGAAGGTGTGTAACCAATTATAGTGGTCCTCAGCTTCAATGCATAAAGCGACTGCTTTGTCTGACCCTTACCTGGCCAGGACACTCATAGAATAACCTCTAAAAGTACCCCCTGTGATACCTACGTAAGGAAACTAAGGTCACCCCAATATAACCAATGTTGGGGTGGAAAGTCACAAGAGGTATCTACCGTATGGTCAGGGTAACAAATCCTGAATCTCGAAATCACCAAAGGTACCTCAAAATCCCCCAAATACAAATAAGATCCTAGAAATATCTTCAGCGTTGTACAAAGAGTGGCAAGGAGCTATCCCCACCACAAATGTGTACGATGCCTCATGATTAACTCCTGTGTAAGACGAGCCTCCTGAGAACATTAGTTATACCAAGGATTTCACTCTCTCACGTGGACAGACACCTAAAGTGTTTTGTTTAGTATTCTTGGAGAAATTTACTCACAAAAAACTATTCCAAGACTATAAAACCTAATCTTGTTAATGCACCCTATCAAATAAAAAAGTGTAATTCATTTTAAATTAAACGTTCATTTTAGAGGTTTTGATTACTCAAAGTAAATGATTGTGCAACCAATGATGTTATGACTCAACAGTGAAAGTAAATATGCTTACCTAATAAACAATGCCAAGTACAATTTAGTCTTTAAATGTGAAAAGGGGTATGCCACTACATGAGATGCATATTTTTTCATTCAAATTTTAATACAATCCTTCCTATATGAAATCCTAAACACAACTATCATCCAAGCAATCCAATGCAAGTACCTCCTTAAACCCATATGTGAGATGCAAGTAAGAATGCAACTATATAATTATTTTTTAATTTCCATATAAAAGAATGAAAAAGCAATAAAATACATTAAAATTCTAAATCTTTTCAGCAAGCATCAAACACAAGCCAAGAAAAACACCGAGACAAAAATACTAATCCACTAATGTAAAAACAAAAAAGGAGATAAATGACTAGAAGTAATTTCAAAGACAAATCAATGAAAAGGGGGTCTCTGGTCACAAAAGAAGCAGTCAATAGACAACATCAATACCCAGGAAGACCCAACCACGTTGACAACCCACCCATCAAGTTCCCACATCAAAAACTCAACCAAAATGGATGATGTATGCAACTATTCAAATAACAGTAAGGTACGTACACGACTAGGTATAGGCCAACCTATGCATATACATGACTGTACATACTCTAACCCATGTATATAGAGAAGAGAGTGGTAAAAATTAGGCCAAGGGTCGAAACACTCTAGGGGAGTTTCAATGGATTAACATACTACTAAATGAGACATGGAAATGGGGAGAAACAGAGAGCAAGTCTAGAACATTGTGCGCCCAAATCCCAAAGAAAAACAAGGAACATCCCCAGTGGAGTTGCCAATTCTGTTACGAAGAGAAAATTCCTATGGCTTGGGGTATACCACAACAAACTGAATGACACCAAAAATCAATCCATTTCTATATGCAAGAGAGATAAATGCTTCTAACACTAATGGATAAAGAACATACCTTATTTCGGACGGTTGTAGTAGATCCCCGTTGAGCTTTTCCAACATGCTTGTACCTATAATTCACCCTCAACAACAACAAACAAGGAAAGCATGATAGATTTTAAAGTGTTAGGAATACTTCAATATATATAAATACAACATGTATAAGAAAATACAACTACATCCATGGATAAAATATTCATAGGCATACACATGTAATGAATGAGAAATGGATATTTTTATTAATAATAAACAGAGATAATATTGACAAACTCTGTCGGCACCTCATCGAAATGGAGAACTCGAGTCCTCTACCTGGTCCTCCACCACTTCAATTCTCCATCTTAATGGAAAGCTTGGGAAGAGAAGCAATGTGTGCTCAAAAGGACAAAGGGATCCAGACTCAAGCATGTACAAGATGGGGAAACAATGAACTATATTTTCCTTTCTCTCAAATATTCTCCTCCTCTAATGCATCCAAGAGGCTCAATATATAGCTCTTCAATCAGCAATGAAGGGTCGATTCGAAGCGTTTCTAGAAATATGGAAGTCCAAGAGTTAAGTTATTCGGGACCCATTGAGGAAAACTCCAAATATTTTTGTTTTTTAGCACATTTCCTGATGTACACGAACTACAGTGGATCAAGATACATGTACACACGAGTATTAGCTTCAAGTCACATATAGCAATAAACATGTATTTTCTAGGGGTTTTCTTGGATCATAAAAGTATCATTTGAGCGAGGGGGTTCCAAAGAGTCTGCAGAGGGACATGGAAGGCTATAAAAGTGTGATCTACCAAGTGTGGTAAAATCAACTATAACAGTTGGTAGAAACATGCCTTCCCCAACCAAGCAATTGCCACTTAAACAAGCAATTGGTAATAGCAGCTCAAACCAAGTGATTCCCCTCACCTTGCAACACAAAAATTCAATCTAAACCAATGATTTGGCATGCAACATCTCAACCAATGTGATTTGTTATTCCATGATAGGTGGTAATTGGTTCAATATCTCCTATTTGCAAGGCACCCAACTTAAGACAAAGTGCTTACATCTCGAGGCAAGCAAGGCGCTCTAACTCAGCATATCATTTCCATGTTAGAAATCGTTGATCCATTGACAATTGTGATATCTCATTCAAGGTTTGTATGGAAAATAAACCTGTTGGGATGTGGATTATTTATTCAAGAAATATATTTAACAAATGTCAACTTCTATGACTTACACAGTGGAAATTGTAATGGTGAGTGTTGTGAGCGAAATATACCTTATGACTTGGGGTAATAGTGTCACCAACATACTATGGATATGACTTGTAGACATCAATGGTTTAGAAACAGATATAAGAGAATCAGATTAGTAAAACATGTACCTTTTTTCGGATGGTTGCTCCAAGATTTAATTCTCCTCCCCAAATGCTCCTCAGCCTTCTAATATTCACACATGCAACGAAGATTTATTTTTCCTCAAAGTATATTCTATTGTTATATAAAGAGACATGAAAATATCACAATTGCATTTAGAAATAAATAACAATATAGATCATAACTCATAACAATAAAAACATGTACTAAGACAAATATGGAAGAAAAACACTATTTATTGATGAAGTTCAGGAAACATTACAACCCTGTCTGAGACAAGCTTCTTTTGCAGACCAAGACCTGATTCCTCCTTTCTCCTCTCTCCAATATATTCCTTTGGCATAACCTTACTCTCAAAATTGATTCCCCTGTCCTCTACCCCTCCCCTTTCTTTATAGTTGTTGTTGAGGAGAGGTTTCAAGGCCTGGGATGGTTAGGGGAGTTAAGGAAGTTACCAATTTGGACCCAACTACCCCTAAACTAATCATCTTTGTATTTTTAATCTTATATTAATGGAACTTGTGGGTATATATAAGGAAACTCATGAATGAATCATGACTTATCTTCAGGACACTCATGAGTGAAACTTCTTAGGGATAACTTGTGGGTTGCATATGGGTTGACTCGCGAGTGATACGTGAGTTTTCATAAGAGGACCCATGAGTGCAAGGAAATATCATCCATAAAAAGTGGCAAATATGAAGTATTAGTATTCAAGAACCAACTCATCTATAAGGTTAATTTCACTTCAATCCATAGTGTCCTTTTGTGTAACAACATGATGGAGTCGTTACTCAGACGGAGAAGTGTTTTTTTCAATGGTATAATAGATACTGCCTAATGTGTGAGGTCAGAAGGTAATGATGGCCGAAATACATTACAATATTTTAACTCAGAGGACTCAAAATCAAGGTCGTAGAGAAGTACCTGAAATAGACAAATCAAGGTCATTTACAAAACCATGACTGAGGATGAGATGTTCAATAATGTGGAACACTAGCTCTTTTACCAGATACATTTACATCATATAGTATGGGAAACAAGGCCACATATATTTTCCAAAGGTGGATAAAATACACATAAGTACAATGATAAATCTCCAATAGCTGGAAATAGTGTCATGGGGCATGGCACAATATTGCACAACTTCGGTTATATAGGTTGTAACCCAAGGTCTTCGTCTAAATCCATAGAAACTAGTACGAATCCTACCATCTGACTACATGAGTTGAAGTTGAACATGTAAGGATACCATATGAATGTCAGTTAAAAAGTTGTACCGAATACCAATGCAGTGGAATCCACCAATTTGAGCAGTGGATCCTAAGGTACTAACTTTGAAACTCTAGGTATTCTTCTGCAAGAGGTATTGATTGAAATCCATTTTGCGAAGAGAAAGTCAATGAATCCTTCAACATGTCACCTGACACTAGTATAAAATGAGAAATTAATGACTAAAAAAATTACTAAAATCAACCTATAAACGACTATTTTTGAGTCGGCGACTAATAATAGCTAATTTCCACTATCTTATAGCTTGACTAACTTAGTCGTATTTCACTTAGTCATAAATAGCTTGATTTATTAGTCATTGATTTAGTCATTGATAGTCAATTATTTAGTCATTTATTTAGTCACTGATTTAGTCATTGATTTAGTCATTAATTTAGTCATTGATTGCAATAATTAATGACCAAATATACAACTAAATAAACTACTAGATGATAACATATTAATTACTAAGCTAAATATGACTAAGATATGATAAATTAGCTACTAATAGTTGTATATATGTGAATTTAGTCATTTTTGTAGTCACAAATTTATGATAGGGCACGGAGGAATCAAACCACCAACCTCGTGCCTATAATTAGGCAGGTGCTCTACCATTGAGATAGCACCCTTTAAGAAGTTTTTGTTGATTGACAATGATGATATTCAAACAAAGTTTGCATCATTCAAGCATACAAAATAATGATTATCAAGTTATTAAGTCTGGAATTGGGTCTACACAATTAGAGACTTAAAAAATGACAATTTTTACATGCAAAAGCATGTGTTGCACTTCAAACCTTGGGCTTTAAATATTTGAAGCCAGGGAATTATCATACAAAGAGTTTCTGCATCATTAGTATGTACTTCAGGGGAATTCTTCTTTGCAATATAGACAACAAACTAAATTAGTGAACATACTTGACTCTATTAACCCAAAAAATATATTAACAACAAACTAAATCACAAACATAATAGAGAATATGAGATTTGAATGACCGAAAAGAAAGAAAGAATGATTCAATTTTTGTCTACTGGAAGCCAAAAATAATTTAATGGGACTGTTAAGCACATCACTATAATCCATCTATATACACACTGAAGACTCGAATGGTATAGTGCCTAACACATATACACTTGTTTCCTTTTCGAGGAAGGACCTAAGAATCCAAGACCATCTTCACTCATCCAACATACTTACAAGTGAACTCAACTTGTCTACAATCATTTCAAGCAAGTCAGTATCAGCTAGCCATTGCATAGCATCAGCGGTATACATATCATCATCTGCTCCAACTAGACGAATTAAAATATGTATATAAAATGAAGATCATAATTAGACACATATTTTTAATCAAAATTGGAATGCCTACTCAGATAATAAAACAAAGAAGTAAACATTAACATTTGCAGTAGAATATGACAATATTGATATTTGTAGTAAACTAAATAAACGAGGATATTGCAACAAACTATTGAATAAATAAGTGAAAAATATCACAATAAAAAGACGTATGCTAGATAACAATCTACAAACTGCATAATTATTACTATTACAACTTACCAGTAACTAGTATTTATGATAAACTAATTCCTGAGAGCTATGTACAATTTTACCTATCTGGCATATCCATTCATGTCCCTATCTGGCTGCGACCCCGACTTGTTGAATTGGAAAAAAATTAGGAAATGGTGGACAATGCATCCAGAAAAGTATAATATTCATTATTTTCCGATAAAGTTAAGATATAGACTTAAAACATCATCCTAGAATCTCATTTCCATGCATTTAATCTTAGTTTATGTCAAAGGGTCAATAGTCATAATTGAAGAGCCCAAGCAAAATTACATTTTGAATGACAAATATAGACATATATGCTGTTAACGCCCTTCGCCCTTTCTACTTACCCTAGTACTGGGTCCTCATTGCTAAGCAGTCAAAAAAACTTCATGGCATTCAATAAAGATTATTCTGGAATTCAAGATTGATATTTAATAACCTTTATGGTGGAAATAAGAAATGCATGCAATGTGCTATCAACTTTAAAAGAATATGCCCTTTCCCTTGGCTCCTAACTAGGCTCGTTGAACATCTGAACCTTAATCAAGTTAGGCATGAGGTATTGGCTATACAAATAGACAGGAAATGAATCAACACAACTTAAATTTGCAGAAGGTTTCAAGTATTCCAAATCCTTATTGATTCCCCTTATAACAATGCTTATATCATGTCGACTTTGCATGTATGAACAACTTTATATATATATTTTAATAACAGCGTCATACATTGTTGTTGGTGGCCCTTCTAAGATTGCATAACAATATATCCTTTTGGATCTACTTGGGGAATAGAAAATAAATTCCCATTATTGGCATGATTCCTATGATGTTGATGTCAAAATAATGACCATGGAAATTATGAGCGATGACACAACAACTTCAGAGCTATTTCCTAATTTTTTCAATTTTCAGCATTTAATGGCTAATTTGGGGATTGGTCAACTTAATGCAAGTTACCATACCCATGCCCTGTTATAAGTTTTGACTCGTGAGTCCTAGTAGGAAGACCCTTGATCCCAAATCATAAATATTGATTCATTTCATCATGTATTGGGCTTGGACCAGAATTGACTAGAGCATTAGTATAATGTTCCGAACCATCTTTAAAGTTCTTGTGTAAGATTGGTGTGTATATGTTGTTGTGAATGAAACACTTACGTATTGTACTTAGTCATAATAGGGGCGTTATTGGAGACTGTGAAAATGACCTTGATGATGATGCAAAGGACCAAATCGCAGGTGAAACTACATCATCAAATCATTACCACAGCATTGGAATCCTATGCTTTATTAATGGATTAGGGGTTTTCCTCATGAATGAAAAACTTTGATTGCATGATATTGAATTTTTTCGGAATCTTTGCCTTAGTGGAAATAGATTCTTAGATGCTCTCCTATGATGAAGCCACTCCTTAAGTGTGATTTAATTGAGTACTTTCTTCCTCTTCTGTGAATGTTTTGCACTTGCTTTTAGTGTTCTATTTGTTTTTTTGAATTCCCTGTTCTTGTTTTTGGGTTTCCTTACTTCCATTATAGCATCCAAGAAAATTTCCAAGGCGTTGTGTGGATTGGCTAGCTGCAACAAGCTTTTTCTGATTCCCTACACAATGCTTTCTCTTATTATTGCAATCATACAATGCCTAAGGGTTAAGCCTCCTAGGCCCTCAACAACTTTAGCATGGTTGTTAGGATATTTAGACACTTAGGATCTAGTTAAGATCAACTTGTTATAATATATCTGTTAGGAAAATTTTGTTCTTTAGTATGCATTAGTATGCATTTGTAAATATATAATCCGACGGTCACGATATGTTCTAGGTATAGAGTGATTCAACGGTTCATCTTCTCTTAGATCATACCTACCCGTGATCCATGGCTTAGCTCTTGATTGGTCCATGATATCTATTTTAAGAGCATGGAGGGTACTTGGCTGGTTGATCATTTATGAGAAGCTCATTTGTAACTTTCTTTATTTTGCATAATAAACTGCCTCAAGTAGCTATTTGGCCGGGGCCATGGAGTGTTTCCCTCTCGAGGGTTTAAACCATGTCAAAACATTAGTGTGTTGATATGTGATTTGTTTGTGTGAGTAGCTTCTCTAGGTGTTCATTATTTTGGGAGTACCCTGTGTACTCAAACATGGAATCAGAACATGGCATCAGAACATGGTATCTCTATGTACCTGAACATGGTATCAGAGCGTTTATGAAGAGTTACTTCCGTTGATGATCTAGATCTTGAACTGATGTTGCCGAAGCTTTGAAAGGGTTTCTAGTTTAGAACCTTTTGTGCATATCTATGGTATGGGAGTTTCTCCATTGCATATGGAGCATCATTTCCATTGGGAAATACTTTTTGTTTGATCGAAAATGGTTTCTGGTTGCTTCAGATACGCCTATTTGATCAAATCTGAAGGTACAAGGTTATAGTGACCTTTTTTTATTATTTTTTTAAATTTCTGATATGTTATCAGTTTTATTATTAGATATATTTTTTTGTTTTAGTTTTGGATTGTTTCCTTCCCTATCTACATATGGTCTTTGTCATGCACCTTGCGCGATCACGACAAATTAAAAACAGAAAGGGAAAGGGTTTTTCTCTACTATGTTTGCTCTTTGTCGTGCACCTTGTGCGATCACGATGAATCAGAAACAGAGAGAAAACATACAATTCCCAGGAAAGCTAACGAGATCTAACCCCAAAAGTGTGGATTTTTTTTTTTTTTGGTTTGTGGTGTGATTTGCAGGAAAAGAAGCAAGCAGGGAGATCGAGACAGAAGAGTTTAAAAAAAAAAACCTTCCTCCTTCCCTTCTTTTATGTACCTTTTAGTATTGACTCACTTGGTTTAAAGTTGTGTTATTCCTTAATAGATCTTGAGTTCAAGTCTTATTAAGTTACTTTTCTAAAAGTGCATGCAATTTCTAATTTTAAGTAACTTTATTGTAAAATTGCATCTCACTTAAAAAAAAATTTAAAAGGGCGAGTCACTTAAGTATTTTAGTTTTTCGCTACACTATTTAAAGTAACATCATTGTAAAAGTGAAATTCACTTATTTTACAAAAGTGATTCACTTAAAGAAACTTTCTTGTAAAGTGAGTTTCAAAGGTGCATCTTGGGAAGAGGGGGGTTCTTTTTTTAGTTGGCCAATTCTCTATCTGCCATGTCACTATTGGGGACATCTTCAACATTTCTCTTAATCAAGCATAACCTCATCATACGGAGTCAGTTTTCAATGTCGTTCTTTTTTAACTAGCCTGTTTTTTCGAACCCTTCACATCCAAACTATTGGTTTCTGTTTTTACAGCCGTTAATTTACAATATGGCCACCCATTGTGATATTGTACTTACCAGTTCCAACTACTTCTCATGGAAATATCGTATGGAGGATGTTCTATGAAATAGGGGACTTTTTAGAATCATCTCAATGAAAGAAATAGAACCCACTGATGATGATAAGAAAATAAAATAGGAAAATAAATGTGATGAATCTTGTGGATCGATTGGGATGTCAATATCTACTGATTTGCGATTCCACATATCAGGAATTGATGAACCTGGTAAATCTTGGGAAAAGTTGGAAGTTGTGTTTGGTAAACACAATGAAATTTGAATTTTACTCCATGAAATGATCATTGAATCCAACTAGCTATATAGAGCCTAGTCTTGAATCCTTTTGGGATTCCTTGATTAGAGAACAAGATAATCTCACACATCTTGGAATGATTAGCAATGCAAATACATATGGGAAATACTTATTGGCCCAACAGAAAGAAAAGTCCAAGCCTCCCAAGAAACAAAATTTTCACAATAATAAGCCAAACAAGGGTCCCAAACCCTCTCAGTCAACTCCTTATTTAAAAAATGACAAAGGTTCGAAGCCAAAAGGAAAGAAGATTAACCATAATTGAAATTATTGTGGGAAATATAATCATGATGAATCTAAGTGTTTCAAGAAGACGACGGCCTTGGAACCAACAATGAAGAAGCACCACATCAGTCTAGATTCATCTTCAAAATCTACCTCTCATGGGAATTCACTTTGTGCTTCTAGTTATTCTTATACTACATCTTCTTCTTCTACTTCAAATGAATGGGTCATTGACTCTGAGCACCTTATCATATATCAAAGGATCAAGCCATATTTTCTACTATGCATGAATGTAACCAAACAAATACTTTTTGGTGATGATATATCTCTAAGTGTTGTAGTATATGCAACAGTTCCAGTAGATAATGGTCATTTTAGTGGTGTACTATGTGTTCCAAGAATTTCCTACAATTTTATGTCATTCTATCAAATAACTCATTCTGGTGAAGGTAAAACTGTAACATTTACACCTCATCAAGTTGTAATCAAGTATTTTCAATATCCTCAACATGTCCTAGCTACCAAAATTGTTGATGATATTACCAGGTTGTATAAATTTCACAACTTTGGGTCGTCACATTTTCCTTCAGTTTTTTATTCTCATAGTGATAACTTGAGAAAACTTTGGCATGAGCGATTTGGTCACTTAAATTATCGCTTATTGCAACAACTATGTAAAGACAATATGGTGATAGGTCTTCCGATGGTATCTTGCAGGGATGGTGTTTGTTCTAGTTGTGTACTCGAAAAGCATCATCGAGATAGTTTTGACAAACATGTCTCTTGGCACGCCCCAATTCCCTTGGAGCTTGTGCATAGTGACTTGTGTGGTCATCTTCCATCTGCTTCATTTTCTGGAAAATATTTCTCAAATTTCATTGGTGATTACTCCATATGCACTTGGGTTTATTTCCTAAAACTTAAGAGTGAATTTTTTAACATGTTCTTGGCCTACAAGGCCCTTATTGAAAAACAATCTAGTCATCAAATTATTAAGTTAAGATCTGACAATGGAGGAGAATGTGTTAACAAAAATTTCACTACTTTCTGCACTGAACAAGGAATCCAACAAAAACACATTGTTCCATATACACGACAACAAAATGGTGTAGCTGAATGGAATAACCACACTTTAAAAGAAATGGCTAATTGTATGATCCAATCTAAGGGACTAAATCTTCAATTTTGGGTTGAATCCATAAATTTTGCAAATTACATAGTTAATTGCACCCCCACTAAATCTTACAAGGTATCACACTGAAAGAAGAATGGAGTAAAATTAAACCATATGTAAGTCACTTATGTGTGTTTGGTAGTGAAGCATGGGCTCACATTTTGGATGAAAAATGGAAAGCATTGCAACCTAAAAGTGAAAAGTGCATATTTTTTGGATATTCTAAAGATGTAAAAGGTTATAGACTTATTCAACCACATTATAATGATATAATCATTAGAATAGATATTAAATTTGGATAAAATCTCTTGGCATGCGAGCCTAACTCGGTGGTTGCGCCATCTTTGGCTTGCAAGCCTGATTCGACGATTGTTCCTTCTTATACTTCCAACTTCCTTGACACATTTCCAACTCCAATTTTTGATGATGTAAGTGAGGATGAAAATCCACCTCCGCCTGCTCATGTTCCTCCAGTTGCACCAGCACAATTGATTCCTCGATGGGTCTGTTCAACATGTGAAGCAGTTGGTGATATTGTCAGTAATCCTAGAGATCAATGTCAAACACGTTCTTAGTTCCAGCAAGCCTCTTCTCTTTTGGCTCAAGTTTCATAGAATCATGATCTCGAGACTTTTGAAGAAGCTTTCAAAAATCTAGATTGGGATGCAACTATGGATGAAGAATATCATTCCTGAATGGCGAATGATACTTGGGATCTTGTACCTCTTCCAAAAGGAATAAAACTTGCCATATGTAAATGGGTCTATATAACTAAGTATGTATCAGATGGAAGTGTTGAAAGACTTAAGGCAAGGTTAGTTGCCAAAGTTTTTTCCCAAGTTAAAGGGATTGACTACAATGAAACCTTTTCTCCTATCGCAAAAATGAACTCCATCTGCCTTGTTCTTTCCCTTGCGGCCTTACAAAACTGGGAATTCCATAAAATGGATGTCAAGTCTGCATTCTTACATGGTGATTTACAGGAGGAAATTTACATGGAACAACCTCTTGGATATGTTCTTAATAACTCTAGCCTTGTCTGTCGCCTTAAGAAATCCTTATATGGACTTAAGCAAGCTCCTAGAGCTTGGTATGCCAAAATGGATAGCTTTCTGCTTGACATTGGTTTTTCTAGATTTCATTCTGACCCCAATGTCTATACCAAGAAAGTAGGAAACCATCTCATCATACTTGTCCTATATGTTGATGACCTTATTCTTACTTGTAATGACCCTAAGCTTTTAACCCATGTGAAATCCAGGCTTAAGCAAAATTTTGAAATGTCAGGCTTAGGGCATTTGCATTATTTTCTTGGTCTCCAAGTATTGCAAACTTAAAGAAGGAATATTTCTTTATTCAGTATAAGTACACCTATGACCTTCTTCGTCACTTTCACATGGACGATTGTAAGCCAGCCCCTTCTCCCTTCCAGTCTGGAGTCAAAATTTCTGCCACTTGTACTTCACCTAAAGTATATGCCACCTTATATCGCTAGCTTCTTGGTAGTCTCTTATACTTGACTCATTCTCTTCTTGACCTTTCTTTTGTCACTGGTCATTGCCCTTTATATGAAAACACCTCATGAAAGTCACTGGAAAGTAGTGAAAAGAATACTTTGATATATTCGAGGTACAATTCAGTTTGGGATTCATTACAGTACAGGGGGGACACCTTTGTTGGTTGGTTTCACTGATTCAGATTGGGTCGGTGATCCTGATGATCAAAAGTATATTGCAAGTTATGTTTTTAGTCTAGGATCTAGACCTATCACATGTGCTTGTAAGAAACAAAAATATATTTCTCTTTCTTCAGCAGAAGTAGAATATCGAGCCGTCATTAATGCCAGTCAGGAAGCTTTATGACTTCGACAGATCCTTTCAAAGTTTGGATTCGACCAGCAACAACCTACTCCACTTTGGTGCAATAATCTAAGTGCCATCAAGCTCGCCAAAGATACAGTTCAACATCAACACAGAAAACACATTGAGAAACATATGCACTTCATTAGAAATCTTGTTCATGACCACATTCTTGAAGTGCTATTTTTCCCTACAACTGATCAAATTACAAACATCTTCACCAAGTCTCTTACAAAAGCGAAGTTTTCTAAACTTCTATCTATGTTAGGAGTTCAGGAATTTGTCATTAAGAGGGGATAAGCTCTAATGCCTCCTTCCTTCTCCTAATAGTGTCAATTTTGTAAATTCTTCAATCCTATCCCAAGTTCTTCTTAAGGGGTGGATGTTAGGATATTTCGACACTTAGGAGTAAGTTAAGATCAACTTGTTATAAAATATTCGTTAGGAAAAGTGTGTTTCTTTAGTTTGCATTAGTATGTATTTGTAAATATCTAGTCCGACTATCATGATATGTTCTAGGCATAGAGTGATCCAATGGTTCATCTTCTCTTAGATCATACCTACCCTTGATCTATGGCTTAACACCCGATTGGTCCATGATATCTATTTTAGGAGCATGGAGGGTCCTTGGCTAGTTGATCGATTATGAGAAGCTCATTTGTAATTGTCTTTATTTTGCATAATAAACTTCTTCAAGTAACTATTTGGTTGGGGTCATGGAGTGCTTCCCTCTCGAGGGTTTAAACCACGTCAAAACATCAGTGTGTCGATCTATGATCTATTTATGTGAGGGGCTTCTCTAGGTGTTCATTCTTTGGGGAGTACCCTGTGTACCCAAACAATGGTTAGACATGTCATCAATATGTGTGCATATATTGATGTATGTATCCACATACATGAATGATGTGCCTGGACTATTATCTAAACCTTGAATATTTCAATAATAAACATTAACTTTGCTTAAAGATGAGTCATTGTTTTTTTTTCTGCTAAAGCCAAATGCTTAAGCAATGCCTTTGATGTTATACCAGATAGTATGTTCAATTATAGTATGTCAACAATAGTCATTCCATTATGTCATGGGAATTGATATCTAACCTGGGAGCTAACATGAGTAGTTCCACAATTTTTTCATGAATCACCTTTCCAAGGATTGCCATATGCCTTGTAGTTCTAACTTCCTTGTTACTGCAGTTGATAATGATTGGAAAATATATATTTCTATCTGAGACTATATGACTCACAAGATCCAATTGCTTATCAAGCATCCTAAAACCAAAAGCTCTAAATCCAATTACATTTATGTGTAAGACAATCTTTCCATCATTAGTTTTTGCAAGTAGTAGTGATGGAAAATAAAATAAAAGTTCCTTAGAAATGGCCAAGTGACCTTCATAATTTTCTACATGTAGTGTTGTGTTTCCTTGATCATATGTGGATAGTAAAATATTTGGATATGTTAGAAGAAACTTTTGCACCACCTACACTACAAAACTGAGAATGCATTATGAAATGGAGTAGAAAACCATAAGTGTATTGATGAAAAAATTGTAAGCAATAGTGAATATCCCTTGCTTCTACCATGTTCCTTTCTACCTGTAGATATCCCAAGGTATTTTATGCATATGATTCCTCCAAGAATGGATGCTCAACTAGATATAATAAGGTAACTTTTAAATTCTTTATAAAGGTACACCATACAAGGCTACAAATGTGCATCATTCCTTATAGTGCCCTCCCAATGGGGCATATTGTTTGCTGCTCCATTGCAAATTATATCCATTGTTTATAATGCCCTTAAGGACCTCAGTCAGTCCAATATCCATTCAAACCTGATTTTATTGTTTCCCTTAGTGTTGTATTTGCAAACATGATAAGTGACATTTCTTATATGAACAACTATGATTGTAGGGAAGTTTACATAGCTTAGTATCATCCTCATAAAGTTAAGAGACAAATACAATACATGGTTAGATGGTACTTGTATTTTCAACAAAGGGCTTCATCAACATATTAATAAAAAAGAATGTCATTTCCAGCAAGCAAAAAAGATATTGTTAGCACTATTTTTTATGCTAAATAGTTAGAGGGGGTTGGACCTCTGAAAGGAGAAATAAGGTCTATCAAATTTTTAAGTCATATGACCTTGGAGAATATTAATGAGTCTATGTAGGTATCTCAAAGGTATTTTCTAAGCTGATATTGAATAATAGTCGAATAAACCCCAACTTTTCAGCTTTGAGGATGTATGAGAGTAAGTAAATATGTTGATAGTTGTATGTTGACAAGAGATGAAAGCATTAATTGAACAGGTTTGAGAATTTTGGCCAAAGAATAAATATGTTAGCTCGCAGGTACCACTGCCCATTGGATGAAGAGCAGTAAAAAGATCTACGGTTGTCAACAATTTCTCTGTTTAAATGTGCAGGGAGAAATAACATGTTTAGATCAGTGAAATGGTGTAAAAGGGGTTCTATTTCGATGGCGGCAATCAATGGTCAGAGCAGATCAATGGAGGAGATCTATTTCATGAATCTAACATGCATGATGAAAAATAATTTTCAGATTTGCGAAATCACTTACACACCTGCAAGTTTCAAGGGCCAAGATCGAAGATGGTATAGGTCAACGGCGGAAGTGAATTCCACTGACCTAAAGTGCTCGTGGGACAAATATACAGAATGGTTTAAAGAGAGGGCATGTTTCAAAGATGGAGACCAATTCGAAGATATATCTAGGCAGAGCACGATTTTTCTAATTGAACATGCAAGAAGGGAATCACCTTTAAAATTTGCGAAATTTGGTAGGCCCTTCCAGCTTGAACGACGTAGATGTAAGGTGGCCTTGACCGATGGCTGAGATCAAATTATGCATATTATAGATGAAGGGAGGAATATAGTCTAGAATTCAGCAGAATATTAAAATGGTCCCACCTTTTGATGGCCCAGATGAGGTATGGTCCAGATTAACGGTTGACAGGGATTCTACCATTTGATGGCCCAGATGAGGTATGGCCCAGAGTGAGGAAGAAGGATTCTGGAAAGAGTGTGGAAGCCACAAATAAACGGTTCAGATTTGAGGAGTTTTTCAAATCAAAGGAAGATATTGAACGGTGATATAGCAAGAATAAGAGAGTACGAGCGACTGGTGATCAATATTAAAGGGCTCGTATTAAAAGGCACCAGATCTACGGATGAAGTTCTATTCGATTGGAAAAGATGCATGGTCGATAGGGGAAATAAAATAGTATAAAGGCCAGCACATGGATTCAAGCCATTTGTTTTTTTTGGAACATCGAAAAGCAAGATTTCAAATTGTGTGGAAGACGCCGCCATGGAAAAACCTCCCAACCAATCTGTCAACTGACCTTTTTTCATGGTTGAAATGGAAGATTTAGAAGTTCAAAGTCTCGAGGACTAGAATGTTGAAGAATCCCTAGAAGATAAAGATTATGAAATCTTCAATACTATCCTACTAAATGATAATGTAGAAACCGCTAAGAACAAATTGAAAATCCTAAAAGACCAGGGAATTGATACTCATGGAGTATTTAGTTCATATTTATTTTATTTTTCTGTTGAACAAACCCCTAATTGTCCAAAGTTCGTCGAGTGGTGTGCCAGTAACTACTCTCCTTTCGAGGGGGTAATAGTGGATGCATCTAGGTATAATATTTTGTGTCTAATAAACTCCCTTGTCATCCAAAACACTCTACTAATCCCTGATGATTTTTCCCTAACCTCTAAAGAATACAAAGAAGAAAACATACTGCAGTCTTTCTGAGAGTCCCCAGCCGAACAAAAATAATCTTTCCTCAAAACCTGAGATTTAGTTGCTAAATCACCCTTTTCCCATTGATTACAACTTGTTCAATGAAGAAACACAGTCTCTGATAACCCTGGAAAGTCAATTTTTGGGTATGGATATGAATAAATTCATCATATAACCCTTGTTGAGCCTAATATTCACCCTTAGCACCGGTCAAGTAGGGTCTGAACCATTGATTCAGTCCATGCAGTCATCATGTCTTAAATTTGATGAGTTTTTAGCTGAGAACATTCATTCTCAACTAATAAAGTTCCACAGGACAAGAACATTCAAGTTTCAATATTTTCTAATAAGGACGTTTTTAACATTCAATGAAGATAACCTGGAACTCCCAGAGATGGATATAACAGAGGAGATGAGTAAATATTATTGCAAGTTTATGAATTTTCTTGTGGTACCAGTATATAATGTTTTGTTTCAAGAAAAATTACCTAGAGTCCTACAAGAAATGAAAGAGTTATTGTAGTTGTCACCTGAAAGAAGAGTAGGGGATTGGTTCCTTTTTGAACATAATACAGTGATTAGAGTATATGTGTTTACTCACCAACCCTATGTCCTGCCAACATTTCAGATAATAAGGGTGTTTGCATTAGAATTGATTATACAAAGTGTTATCTCCCAAAATAAATTTATTTTGATAGTATGAAGAATTCAAGTCATGTAATGAAAGATTTAAAGATGACTAACAAATTGAAGGTCTCTGTTTGTGCTATGGTTGAAGAAATTGTAAGTTTTAGCTTTTGGTGGCTTAGGTGGGGTTCTTAATAGCTCATTAGCCACCGAAAGGCTTTATTTCGGTAGCTAACAGTTTAACGCAGGATGAAGGTAAACCACCGAAAGCGGGCCCGAGTTAGTAAATGGTAAAAACACTTTTAGTGGCTTAGGCGAGATTTCAAATGACTCATTAGCCACCGAAAAGTGTTTCTTTCGGTAGCTTAGTGAAAATTCCAAGAGGGGGGTCAACTGTCAAAAGCGAACAAAAGTGACATTGGTAAAGGAATTTTCAGTGGCTTAGGTGAGACTTTAGACATCTCATTAGCCACTGAAAAGTGATGCTTTCGGAAGCTTAGTAAACAGTTCAAGAGGGGCGTTAACTGCCAAAAGCAGGAAAAAGGATGTTGGGGAAAAAGCACTTTTGGTGGCTTAGGCGAAATTTCTTATGTTTAATTACCCACCGAAAGGACGGTATTTCAGCAGTTAAAAGGAATATTCGACGAGGCCACTATCCGCCGAAAGCTGGGTTTCACCACGACATTGGGAAAACGGTTTCGGTGGCTTGGGTGAAAGTATTATCATTTCATTAGCCACCAAAATCCATCTTTTTGGCAGCTTGCAGACAAAATCCCAAAGACTGTTAGCCATAAAAAAGGCAAAAAGGAGAAACGGTTAGAAATCAGTCAAATCAAACCCCGTCAGCAAGATAACAATTAGTAAAGGGTGTGATAAACCACCAAAAGGACATGAGGCTGCATAAATGCATGAGGGAATGAGTAATAAGGTCATTATTTGGAACGGATGATGACTAATGTGATGAAACCCTCCTTCTCCCTCCACCTGTCCACAGATCTGCAGAAAATCCCAACGAGTATCCAGACTGAATTTGACATCATTGTTGGGCAAGGGGTCTCAAAAAGATAAACTGAAGACATCACCCTCTGACCTCAGCCTCAATCATGAAGGATAAATCCCTCATAATCAGTGCCAAAACTTCAATACACCCCACTCTCAAATTGAGCATTTCTCTCCACCAAAAAGCCATCTCAGAGAAGCAGCCTGCTAAAACACTGTCATACAGAACTTAAAATTATTTTTGCAAGTACCCAGGAGTGGTATTCAACAAGATGAAGAAGGGAGGACCTGCTCTCAGGTAGGAGTTGGGAGATATCAGCTATCTGGAAGCACATCCAGAGGTCTATAAACTTTTCTAGGATGCTGGCTGCTATAGGTTTTGTGAGAAGATACAAGGTTCACATCAGTAGGTGGCTGAGGCATTTTCTCTTTCATTTGATGGCTCCAAGGCAGTCATAGGCAAAGAGGAATTCTACATAGATGAAACCCTAATTACTGAAGTAACTAGACTCCCTAGCACAGGAGAAAAGTGGTTCAAAACCACCATACCATAGGATGTAGAGTTCAGGTCTTACCTAAAGCCTGAGCATAGAGGAGTGGAGTGGAAGAAGAGTGTGCCATCCTCCTGGTTAGAAGAGAGGTGGAAGCAACTGCTAAAGGCCATTGTGGTCTACATAACATGTGAAGGAATATATAACAGATCCATGATCTACCATTTTAAATTAATGAACCACTTCACAGGTAAAATCCCACTAAATTTTCCATTTTACTTACATAGGAGTCTGGGAAAAATGGCACACCAGGTGAAGGCTCAACCAACCAAGATTGTTGGCAAACTGTCTCATCATGACCTTATTCAAATTCTAATCCAAGAATTGCTAAAGAGGAGGAATATGGCATGGCCTTATTTCTTGTTTTGGAATGGGTTTGAAACAGGATTTCAGCCAGAAGAAAAGGGTAAGTCTCCTTCCAAAAAGTCCAGCACACCAAGGAGTGGGAGAAGAAAGAGAAGGGTTATATCCCCAGCAGTAGAAGAACAACCTCCCTCCTCTTCCAAAGCTAAGAAGGTCAAAAGGAACTTGGATTTCAGTGAGAAGGGCCAAGAAGTTGTAACACACAGTGAGAACATTTTGAACCTGCCCTACTCAGATTCAGAAGAGGAACAAGAAGAAGGTGCAAAACTAGCTTTGTAGATTGTAGCAGTGACTGAAGAACTACCATCACCTACACCTAAGGAGCAACATGAACCAGTAGAGAAGACTTCCTCTAGCAAGCCCAAGACTCAAAATATAAATCAGTTGCTGAGGCAAGTATATGAGATGGAAGTTTTGGTCAGAGAGGTAAAGAGGAATAATGCTACATTGACCAATAGGAACAAGTTGTTGCATAAATATTACCTAGAGCAGAGAGAAAGGTATATTTTCTTAAAGAGACTGAATACAAGGTACCTAAAAGACAACACAATATTGTATAGGATGATCATTCTTCAGAAAGTGCAGATGAAGGAGGCCAAGCTAAACCCTAGCAGCCACCTCACATTAGAAACCCTAGCTGAAGTTGTAGTTAGCCTTCAGCCTCCAAAAGCCAACCATGATACTGTTAACCCTCCTAATACAGAGCCTGCTAAAGAAGAAAACTGATCAAAAAAACTAGACAGATTAGTTTTGGAGATGGCCCAAGAATTTTTGAAGAACAAGGCTTTCGATGGCTTAGGCAGATGCTGAGGCAGTTCATTAGCCACCAAAATCCCCGCTTTCGGCAGCTAACGGTTCCGATATTCTGGCCTCTTAACCATCGAAAGCAAATAGAGGCATAATATTAAATTTTGACATGCAATACTAGTTTTGGGTGAACATGGATAGCTCAGGGACAAAGTCTAAAGATGAAGGACGCTGAAGAAAAAATCATGGAAGGTGTGCTTCGGTTTTGCTATGACATAAAGGGAGAAAAGGCCACCAACACTTAGTTGTCAAAGTGAAATAGTGACTTAACTAGCAGAGGGCCAATGGCAGTGATTTCCAGTAGTTACCTTAGCTATCTGAAGGTTCATACAGTGAACTAATTCTACAGTTAGTTAGACTAGTAGTTAATTAGGGTTTTTTAACCTAATTTTGCAAAAAACAATTATTTTGTTTATTTTTGTTAAATCAGAACCAGGTTTTCAGGATCTGAGTATTTTTGTAAAGGCTATAAAGCCTAAGACTTATTTTATTGAAAGGGTTCGACTTCGGGGACTTGTAGACCATTGATATTGTCAAGCTTCTCATTTTGCTCATGACCCAATATAAGCTATTTTGTTATCATTTGTTCAGCTTCCATTTCACTCTTTTTTGTGCTTATGCATGAATGTGTTATTCAGGTTATATTCAAGTTAATTAATGTCTAATAGTTGTCACCCTATTGACATGTTGATGTGATTTGAATTATAAGTGCTTTCCTTTTCATGATTTAACCATTTATAGGTATCTATTTTATGTATGAATCTGCCAGCATGATGAGTTCTCCATCCCTGCACCATATTGTCAACCTATGAATAGTGGTACCTAAAATCCTTGTACCTAATTGAGTTTCATGCATGTCTTGAGGGTGGAAGGTCATATAGGTCACTTGACTTG
This sequence comes from Pseudotsuga menziesii, assembly GCA_001517045.1. NCBI lineage: Eukaryota > Viridiplantae > Streptophyta > Pinopsida > Pinales > Pinaceae > Pseudotsuga > Pseudotsuga menziesii. The sequence continues at coordinate 310,323 of LPNX010178901.1, read as the reverse complement.
ATCCATTTTAGAAAAACCCAAAAACATTGTAAGTTACCAGGCATCCTTGAGTTGCAACCTAGAGGAGTTTCCTGGAGTGATAACACAAATGCTAATAGTTGAAGATGAGCATTTCTTGAGCTACAAGAATCCTTCAGGAATCAAGTTTCCACATTAAGAGCAAATAAGCCCTTTCAACGATCGAAAGCATGCTCAGAGAAATGGGTTTTTCAATGGAATATGCGGTCAATTATGACCCTCACCATATCATCTCAGATAGGAGACAAAAAAATAAGAACAAGCCATTTGAGCATTCTGAGGTGGAAGAACTATTTGAGGTAGAAAATTGGAAAGACTATCCCAAGGATAGTAATGATGGTGAGGATATGCAAGAGGATTCATTTTCACCTACACCCGGGGGTTCTCCTTCTTAACAATATATTTCTAGTATTGTTGTTGCAGCTACTCATATCACTCCATTGGCTAGTTTTCCTGAAAGGTGAATAAGATAGATTGCCCAGAAGCCATGGATGTAGATCAGGAAGACACTGCTAGAACACCCAAGAAGCTAAAGATTGAAAAGCCAGGAAAACTTGTACATGTTGCAAAGACTAAAGGAAAAAAGAAACAGATGAATATCAAAGGCCCGACCTTTGATATTCAAGAATATACCTTTGATAAAATTCTTGAGGGAGCTACAGATAAGTACAATTCCAAAACTGAATTGTTGGACAGTTATAAAGATGTGGGTGAAAAAACTTTTGATGCAAAATTGAAGTTGTATGATGAAGTGAGAAAACTGTCTGACCAAGATGTATCTCTAGTGACTGTTAGGGATCAAGTTTTGAGACACCTTGAACCTATTTGTGACTACAGGGCATAAAGTGGCTGAATTGAGGATGAATTTGAAGAAGATTCCCACTACTGATATAATACACATACACAGAGAAACAGGGGATGTCATTTATACTAATTTGTTACAAGAAAAATTGCAGGTGTCAAAGTTGAAATAAAGCAAGAAAAGAGTGGAAGACTTGCTTAGAAAGGAGAAGGTGGAGAATAAGGCCCACCAAGCACAGATAAAGAAACTTCAGGTGGATTTATTGGTGGTCGATAGCCAGGATGATAAGGGAGCTGCTACACAAAAATTGTTAAAGGAAAAAGGGAACACAATTCAATTCTTAAAGAAAAAGTTGAGTATCCCAGCTACTCATCTCATACAAACCTCTGAGCTGATAGAAATTGAAAAAGAAAAAGAAGCTTTGAATATTGAACTGATTGATTGTAAGGAAAGATTGCTTAAATTTGAAGAAAAGGAGAAATAGTGGGAGAGAGATGCAAGACTTTGGGATGAAAAGAAAAAGGATTTTGAAACAAAGCAAGCAGATTTGGAAAAGGAGTTAAAGGAACTAAATGAGAGGGATAAGGAGTAGCAAGTGAAGGTTATTTCATCATCTGTACAATCTGGTATATATTCCCTTTCTCAAGATATGTCTCAAGTAATTCTTAAAGAGTTAGAAATTACTGGTTTTAAGAACCAAAATAAAACCTTGGAGGACATAGCTGAAAAAGTGAAAAGGAGAGAAAGATATTAGAAGACAAATGTAGAGAGCTGGTAGAAAAGAAAAACAAATTGTCAAAACAAGTTTCAGGCCAGGTAGCCTTAAAAGGAGCAAAACATCTTATCTGGGATGTCCTGATAGCAGAAGAAACCAAGCTCAGGCCATATTTAGATTTCATTCTGGATAAAGAAATTGTTACAAAAGCAGCTACAAAAAATGTCCAGATGGTAAAGAAGGTCTTAAACAAAAGGCCCATTGACACAGCTAAAAATGCAATCATTTCCTTGAACAATTTGACTGAAGAAGACATCAGGAAAGAGAATATCCAGGATAGAGTGGTGAATAAATATCGTCATTTAGAAATAGTTCAATCAAATATTGATGTTATGCATAATCAGGTTAAACAATTCATTCAAATTTTCAATCTTTTTTTCAAAAGAGGGATTCCTTTCTTTTGGGAAGAGAAAGGAGGAATGTTGTCTCGGAAGGAGTACAATGATAGGCTAATCAATTGTAGACAAGATCATAGACAAATTGATGATATCCAACAACAATTCCTGTCAGGTAAAACAGTGATTGGAAAATTAACTGGAGACTTTGAAATGTTGTTTGAGTTCAAGGCTACATGTACCACATTACTAGTTTTCTCTTATATCGAGAACGTGGAGCTCAGTGTATTGGCTAAGGAGTTGATCAGTCTGGATATGCCATCTGTTGATCAATAGAAGATAATTGAAAATTACAGAAAAAGTGAATACAATTTGTTCCAATGAGGACATGCCTAAGCATGACGAGGTTCAAAGGGACAACTGTAGAATGATCAAGCGAGCTAGGATCCTGAGGATGCATTACTATTTTGAATCTGGCATGCACATTACCCCCATATTTTCTATTTTATGAAAATTGTGGCAAATGTGCCACGTTAGAGTTTGTTAGAATTTTTTTTCTCAAATTTTAACTATTTTTGGCCCTATTTCGAGGTTGGTCTCAGGGGTCTAAGACACTATACGTATACCCCCAACAGAGGAAGAAAGGGTTGAAACCTGTGAGACCTTTGTGTTATGTAATTTTGAGATCTGTTTTTAATAAAAGTTGCAGAGCTGGATGATGGAATTTTAATGCAAAAATTCATGTATATTTCTCAGTTATAGTCTATGATTTATTTCCTTTATGTGCATGTCCTCCTTGTTAATATTTCCACTATGTTTTCTTTCATATTTGAGATAAGTGTGTGAAAGTTTTAGAATTCATACTTAGTTATGCTCTGTCTGTTGTCTCGGATATTCACAAATTATTTCTACCAAACTTCATGTAGAATTCATCTAACTGGTGCTCTGTGTTAATGGAATGTCATCGTTTCTTCCTTTCCACCAGACCAAAAACATATTGACCACAATCGAAGTATCATCTTTCTTTTGCAGAATTTTCCCTTGCAAATTGCTTTGTGTTTCTTGATAATTGTGACTCCATAGCCCAATATACCCTTACCTTGTTTCAACCACTACAATATCTAATTTTCATTTCATGTTTGTATATCAACTTGTTATATATATGTGAGAGATCCCTCTCTGGAAACGGAGAATCCAACTCCTTTTCCTAAAGTGGTTCTCCTGTTACCTCGGGGTTCACCTTCCACAACCTTGGGTGTTATTCTCAGAGATAACATATCTAAAAGAAAACATAGGAAATAAAAATAACAAGGATCATAAGTAGCCCTAATATGAAATTTGAGCAAGAATTTATTACAAGATCATTTTGAAGAGGTAAAATGGACAGGTTAAAAACTGATCTTAAGGGCTACTTGAGGACTTTTAATAGGAAATCTCCAAAATAATTGACTGCACAAGTATTGTTGATAAGACCGAGCTTGGGACTGCATAGAATATGCTAAGAGAATGAACCACTATACCATCACTTAAGGGATTGTTTGATGAACTATTATTAACAATTGAAGAATTGTTTTGAAGAGTACATTTGGCTGTCATAAGGGATGCAAAAAAATCATATTTGCTCAATATTGTGGGCAGACATGATGAGCTGAGTTGTAAAGTGTTTTGTCACAAGTGTCGGGATTCAAAGAAAGTATTGGACCTTTGAAGAGCAATAGTAGACTTGGAGAGCCTATAACTAAAGAGAAAAACAAAGCATATCCCTTTAAAGTAAGAATAGATCTGGAGCAGCCTTGAAGAAGACATTTAAGCAAGACAGTGGAAGATTTGTGAGCAGACTGAGATCTGAGTTTGGAGATGACATTAGACTGTGTATGGGGCAGTCTTGAACTCTGTTGAAGTGTAACTTTGAAAAATACAATTTGAAGCTAGTCACTATCAAGGGTTGTTGGGTGTACAAGGAGTTTGAGTTGGAGAGTGCTAAGTAGTGTGTAACTTAAGTGGCATTAATGAGAATTATGAAACAATCCAAGAAGAGCATGAGGGGATGTTGATGTATTTGTAACTTTGGAATGTATTCACTTGTATATCTTATGTATTGTACCTCGATGTTTATTTCGGGAAGTATATGTAATGTAATTGGGTCATGCCATACCCCGATGTTCCTATCGGGAGATTCAATAATGTAAATAACTCATCTAATGCCATAGAGGGTAACCCTCCTTATTGTTCAAGGGTTAAATTCCCCACAGTTGTGGGGAACTAGGGTTATTAGACTCTCCTAGAGAAGTCATCCCTAGGTGAGTTAATGTAATTCGAGTCATTAGTACCCCAGTTGTGGTTACTCGAGCCTACATAACTAAGTTAGGATTACTCGAGCCTACATAAAAGAGTCAAATATTAAGTGAACGAAAGAATATAAATAGAGAGTGAGACTCTCTATTTATCGCACACACACTCACTCACTAGGGCGCATGAGTGAGAGAGGAGAAGCTCTCTCAAGAGAGAGAGAGAGAGAGATAACAAGCTGTTGGAGATCATCTTTATGTTTTTAGGTTTTACTGCTGCCATTGGTGCTCATTCTATCTCTGAGGAAGTTGCGGGGTTTTCTCCTTAATGGTTTTCCCGAGGAAAATTTGTTGTGTCTCTTGTCTCTTGTGTTTATTGATGTGCATGTTATTCTCTCAGATAAGATCCTAATATCAGATTTCTTAAATGATAAAAACCTAACAGGGGCACTGAAATACAATCCAAATTAAATTATTAAAAGACATCAAGATATCTCTATTTTGGCCTTATAATATACACATTTTAATAAACATTTAACATTCCACCATATTTTCTCTGAAACCAACAAATACACTTTGTAAAAAGAATCTCCAAGAATACAGACCTTGATGGAATTGAGTTGAAATCACCACAAACTAGCATAGGTATGTCTACACTAGCAACTATTTTTTCCAATCCTTTAAGAAGAGTATGAACCTGATAACAAAAAAACACATTACTTGAAAGTTGTTCTAACATCTTTGCATAAATAATCTTGACTGTAAAATACACATTGGAAGAAGAAACACACCTACCAGAGTTTGACATCCTTGGGGTTCGGAATGGCATTTATGTGTGTATTATCCTAAATCATGAAAACCATATATGGATGTCAATCAACCACATATGACCAGCACAGTGCTCATAAAACCGAGAATATTTTCATCATGACAGACTACATAAATGTTGAATTATAAAAAAATGAGCAAGTTATTCCTTATCAATGTAGATCAAAACAACAACATTTGTAAATGTGAAACTGCCAAATCCATCCTAGATGTGTTAGGATTCCTATCACTTATAAAACACCTATTATGTTTCTCTTAAAACTACTCTCTAAAGCATGAATCCAAGAACCCAAACTACATACCACGTACCACACAAAGAATTTGTCATTTTCCCGATGCAAGGACATCAATCCCATGGTTAGTGTCATTTTCCTCCAAAAATACAATGAGAGTAACGTTATCCTGCATAATAATATTTAGTCAATATTCCAATTAGTAAGGATTTTAGTATACAATGTACATCAAATCTCCACAATTCAAAGGAAAGCAAAAACCTCATCTAAAATAAGCAAGGTGCCTATCCAACCTTCAGCAACCGACTGAAAGAAGCCTTTTTATGAGCTGATGGAACCACAACTTCTATCAAAGACTATGCAACTTTATTGAATTCAACCTAAATCCAAAAGAGCTGATGAGATAGACAAATTATTCAGCGACTGATAAATGAGCTACAGAGATATGACTAATAGGACAAAAAAAATTACCTCATATTTTTTAACAAGTGAAAAGGGATCTCGTCGAAAAAAAGTTGCACAACCATCAATTGCATAGGCTATGCTAGTATAAACCTATAAGCCAATACATATGTTATTTCATTGTCTAGTCTACACCTCAAGAAATATGGAACTTTCACCAAAAAAATATTAGGTAATCAGAACTCAAACCCCTGTTGTCTTCTTCTTATAAACAGCTATGTACCCATGCGTTTCTAATTCATGTGCAAAGAACTCCTCAAAATGATCACTCTAAACCTGCATCATTTCAGGAATCTAGAAATCAACTAAAATCTAAATCAATTTATCATAAAAAAGAAAGAAATTCTAGAGATGGTAGAGTTGAAACACCTATACACTCAAATTCCAATATAGATGAAAGAAAAGCGAAGTGAATAGATATATTAATGAAACATCTCTATCTTAGATGAAACATCTCTAGATTAGCAATCTATTAAAACATTTTAGCTTAGAAATATAGTATAAAGACCATCATACAGCATGCATTTTATTCCACGTTGGAAAACCCAACACAAGATATTGAAATCTAATGAAAAACTATCTTGATGTATAACTTAATGACTTCCATATTTGTCAATGAAATGAATATTAGAGTGTATAGAATGTGATGTTTTATCTTCCAAAGCTATTAAATACATCTTAGCACTTGGATATATTAAGCACAATGAGGGATAAAAAAAAACAAGATGTAAACCTTGAAATATCTTAATAGAATGTGTCATTTTATTTTCCAAAGCTATGGATCTATTAAGCATGATGAGGGATAAAATAGGTGTATGTATTTGTAACTTCGGAAGATATTCTGATGTATATTATGATTGTGTGTTTTTGTACCCCCATTGGGGATGTGTTACCCCTTTATGGGATTTCTAAATTGTGTCTATATATTGAGGTACAACCTTCGCTGTAAGTCAGGGCAATAGTCCCCATTGTAACATAATGTAATATGTAATTGTGGTCTCTCTAGGAGAAGTGGGTCCCATGTGAGATGACATGTTGGATCGAGTCTTATATTTGGTTAGTGACTTGAAAGGGTATAAATAGGGATGCACTCTCCCTCATTTATACACACTTCACACACACTCCAAGGCGTTTGAGAGAGAGACAGTCATAGGAGGAGAGAAATATAGTTGTTGAACATTTCTTATTACTGCTTTTGATCATCTTATTATTCTAAAGAAGTTTGCGGGCTTTTCTCCTTTATGGTTTCCCCGATGAAAATATTTGTGTCTTGTGCATATTTTACATTTTATGCATTTTTTTGTACTTGTTATTATTTTAGATAAAGATCCTAGATAATCTAATCATATCTTAAGAAAATATAACATGGTATCAGAGACTCTCTGAATGAAGGCACTGTGCAGCTGCGGGAACTAGGGATTCCTAGTTAAAGGTTTTCTCTCCACAAATAATCAAGCAAGGAGGGCTAGGATAAGTCACCTCACCAGGGTGCATCTATTGGTGGTAGCAGTTTCTAAATTAGAGAAATTTCTTTGTGTAGCCGAAAATACAGCTACAATGGTAGCTAATGGAAATTAGGGTTTCATGCCTCAAAACCCTAGAAGACTGAATGTTTTCATTCTAGAACTTTCGTTATAATGCGATATTCAAGAAGGCTCAGAAGCCAAAACTTTTACAGGATGAAGATAAATTCGTGATGTACACTTTGTAAAAGTTTCAGCCTCATATTCCCTATAATTCAAGAGATGTCGTTCCTCCAAATCAGGGTTCTAGCCTCCTCCGGAATACAGTCATAAATAGGTGACCTAAGGATATTTTCTATATCTTGGGCTAGGAAGGTCCAAACAAAATTTCGCAAGATCTTCCAAGTAGGGAACGAAATTTATCTTTTGTGGTACATTTTTTAGACCCAGAATATGAAACAGCGGCATGTGGCAGTCCGTACAAGTTCGCTATGTTGAACAATAACCTTGGGAAACTCAACATAAGTCCCACTTGGAGAATCCATTTTTGCTCTAAGATGTGGGGTTGGAAATAAGACTTATCGAGATATCACAGTGAGAAGTTTAAGACCTTAAGGATTCGAACCTTTAGATGTACATCAGAAACAATATCAGTCATTTGTGCATAAGAAATTGGAAAACTAGGGATTCCTATTCCAGGAGCTTCCCTCCACCTTTTTCGAAAAAGGAGTACAATGGGCATCTTGCCTTGAAGAGGCCCATCTTTCTATCCAATCAGAATTTTGAAATTTCAAGTTTTGAAATTAGGGTTTCTCTAACAAACCATAGATCAGTGACCTCCAGAACCAGGATGGACACCTCAAATCGGTAAGATCTAAATTTTTGCTATTTACATTTGAGGTTCTCATTTCAAAATGACTAATCATGCCATCTTGATGACAAGCTTGGTGAAGCTGACAAATTCCAAGTATGGAAGTATAGGACCTCTGCAATTCTTGAAGAAATTGACTTGGATCAGTATTTCAATAAGAAAGTTTTAGGAGCCAGAGGGATATGAGGGTAAGGCAAAGCCAAGAGAATCATTGCAGATTCTAATAAAGATCATATCATCCCTCATTTGTCATCCTTGAAGACACAAAAAGGAAGTGTTCGATGCTATAAGGAAGCAATCGAAGAAGAATAAAATATTGTTATAACCACCTTGAATGGCATCCAAAGATCATGGGATTCATTCATTCGAGGAATGTCTGCCAAAAGGAAGTGATTTCCTTCAGCAGACTCTGGGAAGAGTGCACACAAGAAGAAGATCAACTCATAATAAGATAAGAGAATATGGGAGCAACTGAAGATCCCTCAAGTGATGCGAAATATGAAGAACTCAATTCTTGAAGAACCTCTTATCCATATTAGCATTTGGATAAGAAATGATGTTGTTATGAATGAAGAAGATGATGAAGATAGAGGCTCGAGAAGGAGTCTACCCACAAAACAAATAAAGATAAGTATTCAATTTCCATTTCATTATAGTGTTTGGTTATGAATTTGTTTATATTCAATTGATGTGTTATGCATGTTTGAGTATTTGCATTTATACTACTGAATTGCACATGATGGGTAAGAATCCAATGATGTTGTACAACATTCCATTACTACTTATCGAGATTGAAACCTATTTGTTGACATTATAGGAGTAGTTACAAACTCTTAATGACGTTAGGGTAGAATGCATCTAGAAGTTACTGTATGTATACATGATATGAATGAATATTGTAGCATTGGCTAAAATAGTCACATGGCTTTGTGACATATATTTGTCACTATTAATATGTTTTGGAAATTATGATATGTTTCTAATCATGCAAATGAACTTGACTTGTAGATCATTCCAAAGAACAAGGTAACAAAAGTTCAAAATAGGAACCTAAAGATTCCCAGGCCAAAGACACCATAGTGAAAGAAAGAACCTCAGAAGAATATAAAAGAGAATGGTAGATGAAGAATAATCCAAGATGAAGAATAGTATGATGAGACTTCCAAACAAATTAAGAGGCCCCAAACACACTCTAGCTATGTGACACTGTTTAGCGATATCATTGATGCAGAGCCTTCCATCTATGAAGAAGTAGCCAAGAAGAAATGGAAGGAGACTATGATTAAAGAGTTCCAGTTGATTAAGAGAAATGATTTCTAGGATGCAGTTCCAAGACTGAAAGGGAAGTCTGTAATGTCTTCCAGATCTATCATGCAATAGATGGTAGCATCATGGGATACAAGGAAAGATTCATAGAATGATGCTTCTCATAGAAAGAATGCATAGACAACAAAGATACATTTGCACTAGTGACGAGTCAAGTATACGTAGAGCAACCACTAGGAGTTGAAACACATGACAGATAGACTCATGTGTGCAAATTAAAGAAGGAATTGTACAAGCTCGCAGATGGATGCGAGAAGAACTTTTCAACAAACTTCAAGATAGAGGATCTTGGTATCTAGTGTCCCTAGATGGATGCATAGAATATTAGTAGCAGAGGAAGCTACTTCTCACTCCATTACAGAATGTTTCAATACATAGAGTATGAAAGGAAGAGGGAGAATGATGCTCTGCTTCAGAGAGAGTGACTACATAAGATCCTGAGGTTCGACATGGTACAAGAGGATGGACAACTTACTGATGGCTCTAGGATTTACTGAGAGTAGATAGGTTTCCAACCCTTACTTCAAGTTTCAAGGTGGAATACCAGTGATGTTGATGTTATATGTCGATGACCTGTTCCTGACAGGAAAAGAGGAACTCATTAAAAATGTAAGAAGGAGACTTGCTATCAAGTTTGAGATGAAATACTTGGGTATGATGCACTACTTTCTAGGAATGGAGATGTGCCAGAGTATGGATGGAATATTCCTTCAACGAGGGAAGTATGCAGTGGAGATCCTGAAGAGGTTCAAGATGATGGACTGCAAGGTCATGGCCACACCTATGGCATCGGACCCAAAGCTATTGAATTATGCTTCATCTAAGACAGTTTATTCCATGATGTATCATCAGATTATTTGTTCATTGATGTGCCCGATGAATACAAGACCAAACACATGCTTTGTTGTAAATGACCTAAGCTAGTTCCTGACGAATCCGTGACATGCTCACCTGGTTGCAAAGCATGTAGTGCGATACCTGAAGGGTGCAGTTGAGTATGAGCTCAAGTATGATACAAATCAGAAGACTAACCTACATGGTTATGTTGATTCGGATTGGTAGCACCACTCAGAAGAAGAGAATCTTAGGTTGCTTCTTCAGTTTGAGATCCAGTATGGGCTACTGGTTTGGTAGGATGCAGTCCCGCATGGCGCTGAGTACAGCCGAGGTAAAATATGTTGCCACTTTCTCAGTTATTTATGAGAGAGGAGCAGTGAATCTCCAGTGTGTACTTCAGATCGAGGTTCCTTCCAAGGGGGACTGATGAGTCTGATATCCTTTCTGACATGGTGGAAGGTTGGGCCTCCCATGGTCGGATATAAGTGTTGAACCTTTCTGACATGGTGGCAGGCTGGGCTTCCCATGGTCGCATATAAGTGCTGAGCCTTTCCAACATGTTGGCAGGATGGGCCTCCCATGGTTGGATATAAGTGTTGATCCTTTTCGACATGGTCGCAGGATGGGCCTCCCATTATCAGATGTAAGTGCAAATCCTTTCCGACATGGTGGCAAGCTGGGACTCCCATGGTCGGATATAAGTGCTGAGCCTTTTCGACATGGTGGAATGCTGGGCCTCCCATTGTCGGATGTAAGTGTAAATCCTTTCTGACATGGTGGTAGGTTGAGACTCCCATGTTCGGATGTATGTGCAAAGCCTTCCGACATGGTGGCAGGCTGGGCCTCCCATGGTCAGATGTAAGTGCAGAGCCTTTTCGACATGGTGGTAGGCTAGGCCTCCCATGGTCAGATGTAAGTGTTGCAGCCTTTCTCGGATGGTAGTAGGTGTGTCCTACCATGCTGATGGATGTAATTTCTTAAGCCTTTTTCTGAGATGGTAGTAGTTGTGTCCTACCATGCCGGTGAATGTAAGTGATGTGTTATGTGTATCTAGGTTGTGCTCCATGTGAAGATGAGATGATGAAGATGATAGTAGGGTACATAGGTTTTGCAAGAGGCAAATAATAAGTATTGGGATGTACCTACTTAATGGCTTGCTCATAGAGATGATGAATACCTACATAAAGGACTAGGCCTACATCCAGCATGAAAAAGTGTTGGCACTGTAGAAACTTCTAATGACATATAGTATGGGACGATGATCAAATTATAAGAAGATGATGGAAGCAGCTATGATGAAGACTCTATGACTCCGTGATGATATGATGCAATGAAGAACTGACCATATTTGTTGATGATTGTGTAGAGAGCTAATATGTTCCTAGTTAAGAGGGAGTGTTGATGTCTTTGTAACTTTGGAAGATATTCAGGAGTATAGTATCATTGTATGTTGTTGTACCCCCATTAGGGATATGTGTTATCCATTTACAGGATGTCTAAATTGTATCTATATCTTGAAATACAACCTTCATTGTAAGTTAGGAAAATAGTCCCCAGTGTAACATCATGCAATATGTAATTGTGGTCTCTCTAGGAGAAGTGGGCACCATGTGAGATGACATGTAGGTTCGAGTCTTATATTTGGTCAATGACTTGAAAGGTTATAAATAGGGAGGCGCTCTCCCTCATTTATACACACCTCACACACTCTCTAAGGTGTTTGAGAGAGAGATAGTCACAAAAGGAGAGAAAGATAGCCGTTGAACATTTCTTATTACTGCTTTTGATCAACTTACTATTCTGAAGAAGTTTGCGGGGTTTTTTCCTTTATGGTTTCCCCGATGAAAATATTTGTGTCTTATGCATATTTTACATTTTATGCATTTTGTTGTACTTGTTATTCTTTCAGATAAATATCCTAGATAATCTAATCAGATCTTAATAAAATCTAACAAAAAAAAGATGTAAGCCATTCAGCCCTTAAAAGTTTGAGGTTTACATTATTTTTTATTATTTATTTATATTACACCATCTTGTCCTTATTTGAAATAAACATCAGATATCATTTTTTCCAATTTTATTTTATCAATGTTCGCACATCGTACACATGTAAAATTATCCCACCCTAGGTTGAAATACCACCTCACATTTCTTGTGCAATAATGGTAATAAAGGAGTTATCACCACAAATTAAAAGAACCCCTGTTACTCAAGTAAAAGGTCAGTTGATTTTATAAGTTCTAGCACATTTCACAAGGGAAATTTTCCACTATGAAAATATTTTTTTGGAAGCAACATATAACTATATTTCTATTATTAAGATGATTAGCAGTACTCATGCTTAACTTTTTATTTTTAGAAGAAAGGTCTTTTGCTTGATTCTCACCTTTGCCTACCTGTAATTCTAAATTGTGGTTTCTTTGTTTTTGCTCTTAAAATCTCTTCAATCTTTTCCACCTAAAATTTTTACAGACATCGCGAGTATCAACATAACATCTATTGCTTTTTCTAGTGAACTGACTACAAAATTAAATGATCAAAATCTATCTACAATGCCAAAGGGATCATATACAAATTTAAACTCTTAACCAGGACTGTCATAGTGACTTCTAATCTACAAATATTTTAAGATGAAACCCTAACCTGTTTCTCCAATTCACTAACTCGTGCATAAGCCTTGTTTTCCTCTGCCTCCAAATATCCCGTTCCTTTTTTCTACAGAAGCATAGGCTAGATTGTAAGACCTCTCTTGGAACACAAATAACAAGAGATCATTTAAAAAATTGAATACAGATTGGTTTAGGGTGTTATTTCAAATCACCATTATCATTAATAGTGTGGGAGCAAAATTGGCATACATAGAACAAGGGTGCATTGTAAATTACAACCTGATGTGAAAGCTCAAACTAGTGATTATGGAAAAAAAATTCTATGATTGATTAAAAGTGCTTATGTATTCATATTATAATTTCTAGTGCTTATGTATTCATATTATAATTTCTAGGAGCATAATCTTAATCTCTTAAAATACAACAGTTTATTAGAAGTGAGAGGTAATTCCAATATCTACTATTTTAACAATATTTATCGTTAGCTTGGTAATAATGTCTCAAACCTCACACAAATGGTCAAGGCTTTGGTATGGCATAATGGTTAGCTCTTGTCAGTAATGTAGCTCTAGAACCCTATCTGTTTCATTCACCACAATTTTACTAAAAATCATCTGCCCTGCCTTCTTAATCTTCCGCTTTCACAAAATTTGAATAATTTACAGTTCAATTGCGTACTACCTCATAAGATCCCAAAGTTGGGCCAGCTCACAAGTAGAAAATGATCTCAATCTCGCAAGCTTTTACAACAATCTAAGATAAATATATTAACTTGCAGTTTTCAGTTTGATATGATATATTCAACTTCATTTGGTACAAATCCCAAAATTCCATTCATTAGACATGTATCCAAGCACATGCTTTGGAAGGAATCTTTGAAGATAGTGATGGCTTAGTTTCTTCCTTTTCTGCTTATTTTGTTTTTTCTTCATGAAGTGAAGGCTTGAAGTTGTAATGGACTATTAACAGAACTTGTAAATGATAGGAATAAGTTTATTTGAGCTGGAAAAGAAAATTTTGGATACAAGAGACCTAGTCTTTTTACCAATCCTAGTTTTAATTTCAAAGTGTTGTATCACTTGAAAGATGTGATTTCCATTTTCAGAAATGTAATTTACTAATTTCCATTCTCATTTTGAATAGAAATTGTGATTTTTTTCTTGGGAAAAAATACAAGGTACAAGTATGTGTGCCGAATAAAAACTAAGAAACTATATTTATTATTTTCATTTTTCCTTTCAACTCAGAAGCTAAGAGTACAGCAAGACTCTAGTAGTGTATATTTTCATTTTTCCTTTCAATTAAGTATCTAAAAGTATTCCAATTCTTCAGAAAAATAGTAATATTTTTTATCAGTCTAGCACAAGGACCATTTATCATTTCCCATTCTTTACTTCTATCATCAAATGAATGTTCTCTTAGAAGAAATAAACAAAACAAATTGTGTGATAGTAGTTGATCTACTTCCTGACAATGCCCAGAGCTTTGTAGCAATAAATATTATCAAAACGAGACCAATGATCAAACTGGAAGATACCAAAATGTTAACCAGACCAAAACTAGGAAAAAACCAAACAACCAAAAAATACATAAAATATTCATATTTTGTAAAAAAACATATATATTCATGTGCATACATATGAATCCAAACCATTAAAACACATATATGCAAAGTTTCTCATATATATAGTAAATACGAGTAGCCCCAAGGGTTAGCTTGATTGATGATTCCGAGTCCAAGACCAAAGTATTCAAGGTCGAAGGTTCAATTATCTGGGTCCTTCGGGGTTAGGCTCCCAAACCTGGAGCCAACAAGGTGAGGCCCCTTCAAGTGCCCCCCTGAGAATTATTACTATGGACATAGAAATCCCACTATCTTCCAGGCTATGAACCACATGAAATATATATATATAGACACACACACACACACAGAGTACAGCTACAAATAACCAAAATAGCATGGAGTGGACTACATATCTGAAGTTATGAACCAAAATACATCAACAAAGAGGCTCTAAATGGCTCCTGGAGTCCAAAAACAAATCATAATACTAAGGAATAACTATAATATGATATATGGTATTAGCTACTAGGTAGAATCATCATCATCATCTTCATCATCCTCGATGTCAGTGTGATTCCAATCACCACTTGATTCCCCTGGCCCTGAAGGTAGACTCTCTAGAAGTAGCTGAAATAGAGGGGGGGGGGTATTTAAATAGCATGAATTTTTGGGGATTAGGGTTAGGTTACAATATTTAGAATAGAGGTTTTTATGTTTTTTTTTTAATTTGAAAAGCATGGGTCCCCTGTCGCAGAGGTACAGCAGAGTCCACATCGGCCAATTCCATAGCAGCCAGTTTGGTGTTTTTGGTCTAGTTCTGTACAGAAACATCCGGTTCACAACCAGACCAGGACAAAAATTGGGGATTTTCAAGTTCAGACACCAAACCAGACCGGTTGGGCCTATGAACTAGTCAGACCGACCGGTTTTACCAGGTTCGGTGTGGTTCCAATAACACTGGTAGAAAGTAAATATAACTGGCTTTATGAAATCAACCAAGACAAAAAGAAGAGTTCTGAATCAAATGATTCAGTCGGGTTTTGTCATGTTTAATAGGACAACAAAAATGGAAGCAAAAAGGACCAATAAATTGGAAGGATACTCTAAGTTGTAATATCATTGACGGCCATAAGGTCTAGTTACCCTGTCAAAAAATACTATAATATCATCATTTATGTTGTGATGCAGATAAAGGTAAATTCATCAAGATAATAAATGCTTGAAACTTAAGGTTGCAACATTGGCATTGCAAGCAGATCACATACAATATTGAAGATGGAAATGAGATGAAGTTGAAAGCACAATTGTACATTTGCAATCTCAAGTTGAAGAAAGAGAAGGCCAACAACTCAAGTTGTAAAGATGAAGACTCATGTTTCATAAATTACAAGACATAAAACCAACATTGGATGGCACAAAGTAGACAAACTAGTGTAAACACACTTGGTTAAAATCCATGAAGATCAAGTTTCAAAACAAGCCACATGAGACCAAGTTTGGGTCCAACTCGGTAGGCAAGTCAAGACCCAGGTTTGACGTCTGATTCAAACCTAAATTGATGAATCAAAGCTAATCCTGGAATGAGTACAGCAAGACAGTCAACTCACCAACAGCAGGCACAACATAGAGAAACAATAAGTGATTTTTCATGTTTTACAAAACGTTATGTAGACCTGGAAACATACTGAGATGTCGTGTCAAACACAACTATGGCAGGCCAAGCACAATTTTGCTGAGGCTTTTTCCATGTTGGTATGTCAACTGAAATCAACCTCAGCATAGCTAGGGCACTATATTTCCAGATATTTTCAGATGTATTTTCTTACATTACCAAGGGACGGGGATTTGACATTTTCCATGGAAATAATGCATAGAGGTCAAAATGGAAGGAAACATTTGCAACAAAGAATCGAATGGGGGACTCAATAATATTGCCCAAATTTTCAACTTGGCCACTTCCACCAACAGGCATCCAGCAACAGGTTAATTCATCTCTATAAGAAACTATCAAGGAAAAACAAGAAGCAAAAGATTGTTCCTAACATTGTTGGATTCTCAAATACACCGATAAACCCAGGGCCCAACATACCTTGGAGTGCAAGAGTGGAATATGAAATGGCCACTTCCTTTAAAGTCTATCAAGAGATAACAGATATATTGGCTGAAGTTGTTCAAGACATGGGTGAGGTTCAAAAAGATATTTGTGAATTATGGATATAGACAGTTTCACTATAAAGTCAAAGGGGAGGACACATCTAAGAAATAGAACGTTAATAAATTTTATCATATATTTCCTAGAGGATACAATATTCATAAAATGTGCATATGCATATGAACAGGTAAAGTGTTTTGACCTTCTTTATGAACTATCAATCCTGAAGGCTGCATTGGAAAATGTTGTGCGCATTGCAACTGATAATGCAACAAATTATATGCCTCCACTGGAAAACTTGTTGGTCACTCTATATGCAAGTTAATTACAGCTAACATACAGAATGCTCAATATAAATTGTCAACCCAGGGAAGTCTTTTATTTTAAAGATAATTCACACTGTCTATGCATAAACACTAAGTAGCTAATCAAATGAATGAAATATTAACTACCCTACTTATCTTCTTAGTCAAACTCCTCTCATGGCTAAACTAATCTAAATTACCCACCTAGGAATTCAGAAATGCAATTACCTCCTACAATATCAATCCAGCAATTAACAAATCTAGAAATAAATAACTAGAATTACTTTTGCAGAAAGTTAAATCCTAGTATTACCAGACCATATGTAAATCCATCATCACTAGTTTAATTCAACTAATCTAAGAATTGGAAATAACAACAATTGAACTAAACAAACTCTAAACCATAATCTGGCTAAATTAGAAAACCTGAGAAAGACAAGTAATTGAAGGGAACTAGAGCTGAGCTTGACTGTAACAACTATTGGCACACATGCATAATGGAAACTAACCTACACAGTCGACAGTCACACCACGCAGTTACAACTTAAATGAAATGCAAACATTACTATCAAAGGAACTACAATGATAAATAATTACTGTTGTAGCTACTGTAAATAATGCAGTTACCGAAATTTCCACACCACACAACAAAACAATCAAAACATCTAATTAACTTGGCAATCTCTGTGGAAGGCGGGCCCAGCCTTCGAACAGAGATGCCGAAACTAACACATTTTAAGATAGAAATCAGAAGAATCCTTCTCCTTATATTAAAATGACAAAGTACAAAGTACATCTCTCTGCCACAGCTAACACAATCTGATCAATTATCAACCAACCCTTGGCTCATAATGTTTCCCAATATTTATACATGAACAATCATAACCTTCACCCACTAATATTGGGAAACCATGAATATCTACAATCTTCAAGATTCCTTGTTAGAACAAGTTGTTGCAGCTGTGCATGGAATTGAATGAAAGTAGAGAATATAGAGAATCTTATTGCTCAAGCCATTAGTGAATAAACAGAACCAATTTAAGAGATACCATGTCTGTTGTAGATATGCCTTAAGCAGCGGCATGCTGTCGCAACTAAGTCTATTGCAGCTAAGTATGTTGCATCTATGCATGGAATGATGACCTCTATTTGCGTCCAGCGTGTGGAGCTGGGACTGGAAAGTAACATCTGGAAAGATCGGCTTATCTTCAAACCACCCGGGCTACTACACCTATACTTCTCAAAGCTTGAACTATATTTATGAAATCACGATGCATTAGCATAATTCAAGAGACAAAGTTCTGAACATAACAATCATAGGAATTAATAAGATAAAACAATAATTAATCATACCTGTAAATATTCAAGGCTCAATATGAGAGGAAAACATATGTCTGGTGCATAGAATGAAGTAAGACAAGGCAAAAATGGTATAATAGGTGTGGTCAAAAAGGGGTATTTTAGGACCCAATATCTCCCCCCAACTATCATGTTGCATGTCTTCATGCAAGAACTTCTACTAATTTGAATCTGATTCTGGCATTGTACCTTGTTCATGAAGAGAGGAAAAATTGTAGTAGAGCTCAAGAGGTTCACTCCCATCCAGATATCCCTTGCAGGCCACCCAGTATTTCCAACATTGCTTCTCCTCTACCTTAGTCAATGAAAAATCATTCATGTATGGCCTTGCTGACCACCAAATGAGTGGAAATTTAAACTTAAGTCCCATCCAATGAACTCCACACTTCTTCATACAAACCACATATCCTTCGACACTAGGGAGCGCCTATTTAAAATTTTCAAAACAATAGAGATCCTTTTCTTTAAGGCCGAAGAATAATTCTACCATCTATGCTTACTACCTTCCAGGGCCAGTTGTTGTTATCTAGAAATCTGGTCAACACAAGTAGAGATGACCTTCTCTTGTAGTTCCATCACCTGCTAGGTTTTCATGGGAGATGCCAACCTCCTTTCCTGAAAATTAAGAAGAAGTCGAGGAGATTGAGGTTCACTCTGAATCCACAAATTGGAGTTAGACTCATTCTAAGAGGTTGTCTAAAAGGACCTCTCCCACTATGCATTATTGTTGACAAAAGAGGAAAATTCCCTCAACTAGACATCTCCTAAGTAAGGAGTAGGTCTAGAATGAAGGTCCAAAGGGCAAGCCTTCTCATGCAAATAAAATTCACATAGCAGGTTCTACTCAGTGAAGTTGTTTTCCATAAAAGTTTCCAAAAACTGGGCATAGGGTGTCAATTTAAAGGGTCTCCCTTCCTTTAAGAATTTTAATTTAAACAAGGTTAATTGTTCATACAAAAATACTGGATGGGAGGGATATGGAGATCTGAAACTCATCAATTATTGGAAGAGGGAACATAGTTGATCTTTCTCCTCCTGCATAGACTTGAATTTCTTCAATTCATTCAATTATTTTTGTACCTCCTCCCAACGGAGCTTTTGAAACATTATCTCCTCTGCCCATTTTTCCCTCAATTCTTTAATAGTTATTCCATGCTCATCAAGAGGAGCCATTCCTACCTAACATCTATCCACATGATCTTTCCACTTCTTTACTTCCACCCTTAACAATGAGAGTTTTGCATTCTTTTCATCACCGGAATCTGAAACAATTTCCTGAGGAATTTGCACTCCTTCTTTATCACCCGATGCTTCTGCCTTCTCTTCTTGAATTGGGAGTGTAACAACTTCATCCTTGCTCAAATTTGATGCAATCTTCTCCTATATGTCTGCTTCAGTAATCAATTCTAGAGATACTGGTTCTTGTGTGACAGCCTCCTTCTCCATTAGTGTTGTAGCAATCTCTGTTTGTGTGCCAAGCTTCAGCAAAGGTGACTGAAAATGCTGGTTCTTGTGTAGCAACATCTTATGTCACCAATATTGTAGCAACCTCTGTTTGTCTCATTGCATCAACAAATGATTTCATGAATATTGGTTCTTGTGTAACAGTATCCCTCTTTTGAGTCCCATCCCAACAACCTTCAGCCTGTATTGTGTCTTCAACAAAAAAAAATTAGGGATGTTGGTTCTTGTGTAATAGAATCCTCTTCCCATTGAACTTCTTCCTAGATCAGTTATGTGTCTTGAGACTGTTCTGTATTTTATTCAATATCTCCCAGGTTGTAATAAGGAATTGTGTCAACCACTGGCTCGATTGTTTCCATTTGAGTGGAAGCCTCAACAAGAGTTTCTAAGGGTGTTGGTTATTGTGTGGTCACATTCTATCTTCCAACTTCATTAAACTATTGAGGTTTCTCCTAGGTGACTTCAATATTCATTGTTGGTTGGGATTGAAATTTCTCATCCTCCCCAAATTCTAAATCAGGGATCATCTCAAACTCAGGTTCATCTTCACCCTTCAGCTCCACCGCAAGTGCCTCTTTTTCTTCTTCAGTTGCTTGTGCAGGTTTTTGTGTCACAAATGCCCACACTATAACGTTTTATCCTGATTGGTAAAAACTTTCACTGCATTCTGGACAAACCACTTTATCCAACTCATCACCCTCCTCATCAGGAGGTGATCCTTCCAATTGGTCTGCGGCTTCTACCAATGTGTGCAGCCTTTTCTCCACCTGTTTCTTACATGCTTCCTTCCATATTTCCAATTCCTTCTGAAGAACCTCCACCTCTTCTTTTAGTAGATTATTTTCATACAAAATTCCCTCGATTTGGGGTTCTTCTGCAATAGGTTCTTGTGGAGCAGCCACTGACTGAGGTGTCAAAATGGGAAATACAATGTTCGATTCAATATTTTCCCATCTTTCTCGTGCTACTTTTGCCACCATGATGGATCTGGTTCTTCTTCTCTTCACCGACCATGATGCCTGTACTTCTTCTTTTGATATTCTCTTCTTCTTCCATGGTACATGGGTTTCTAACTTTGCAACTGCTGTAGAAGGAATATCTCCCTTTTTATTAACTCCCCTTGTCTCTACCATCTCAATTTCCATCTCGATTAAAGTTCCCCTCCATTCAAGAGAGGATTCGATGGTAAACATTTCAGCATCCCCTTCTGTCATTATAGCTCCCATAGCCTCAGCTTCCACTGTCGCAACATCCAATGCTGCTCTAGTCTCAGCTTCTGCTACCGGAGCTTCCAAAATATCTATTCCTTCCATAGGGTTTGTTGTTGTTGAAGCCTCTTTCAATCCTTCCTCTTGATTATTCTGATTTTTATTTGACACTGTCTCATCTCCCCCCACCCCAACTGAATTGGAGGGACTTTGGTCCTCCTCTTCTACTTTCACTCCCCCCAACTATGCAGGTGCCCTATCTTCCTCTTCTATTGGAACACCACCCAAAAGTGCAGGTTCCTGAATTATCTGAGCCTGACGAGTAAATTATTCCCAGGCTTGGTTCTGTTGTCTAAGGCCTTTAATATAAGTAGTTTAATTAGGCCGTGATGGGTAAGGGAAGCATATGGGTGTCAGGATGATATTACAAACCCCACCAATGTGATGTAGGTCTTTAAACAAATAAAATGGAATGTTGAGTAAATCCTTGTGGCATAAATGAGATAATAGGGGAAACTCAGAGAAATAAACAGTATGATACCTACCTTCACATGTGATATAATTTTTTAGAAAGACATCCACTTCATTCCAAGGGTGAGGAAGTGATTGTAGTGTTATCCCCCACTTTCCTTGATGGACCTGTTCACATGCTACTGGAAAATCCAGCACTACGGACGCATTGGGGGTTATTCTTCCAAACCAGGTCCTTCCCACTTGAGGAATACCAGTAACCTCAGCCATAATCTCCTTAGTAACTTCTATCTGTATACCTATGACTTTTGAATGGGTTTCAGTCAAATTCAGAGAAAACTGCAGAGCTCATCCTCGATGAAAACCATTTAAGCGTTGAAAGAACTCAATGCAATTAGCTTCTTCAAAAATGACAAAAACCTTCATGTTTCTATGCAGATCCCCCATGTCTACAGGTTCATGTTGGGCTGGAATACCCATGTCGTCTCTCCTCCTGAATTCTGGTATCAAATCAGCAAATTACAGGCCTGGAAATAGAAGTTACAGCACGGGAACATGCAACGAACAACCTAGGTCGAGGTTGGATAAATTATGAAAGTTATTATAGTTATGGGCAGGGAATAATTGGAAATATTTGGCACAGATTAGGAAAAAATTGGTGGTCATGTGATAAACTCAAGTACCCATTTCGACATGTTGATTGACAGTTAAATGAGTACATGTCTAATGATGGGTACAAAAAGGTAAAGCATGATTAATATCGCCAAATCCAATTTACACCTAATCATGTATATGGTCAGAATCCATACCTTCGTGATATAAGGTTAATCGTGAATTTCCATAATAGTTCAGCAGCCATCAATTTAAAACATAATTCCGCATGTGCTACTGTGATCTCACCCCTATTGAATTAAGAACTATCTTTTCATCCTTGAAGGAAATAAAATTGGAGCTGTGAAGTGAGTCGAAACCCAGAAAAGTCACAGACGACAGAATTCATGGCGAATCTGGAGGACTCGTAGATATTTTATAGATAAAAAAGGAGGAGTCACAGCTGTGGAAATAGGGAAATCGATGAAGTTTAGCAAAGTCACAGCTACAAGAAATAGAAGGATAGGAAAACTTTAGTGGAGTCAAAACTGCGAAAATATGAAAATCAGCGAGAATTGGTGGAGTCACAGTCGCGAAAAGTAGGGAAATTTGTGGAATTTCGTAGAGTCGCAGCTGCGAGAAATAGAGAAATATGTGGAATTTGGCAGAGTCGCAACTGTGAGAAATAGGGAAATTTGTGGAATTTGGAGGAGTCACGGCCATGAGAACTAGGGAAATCTATGGAATTTGGTGGAGTCGCAGCTGCGGAAAATAGGGAAATAGGAAAAGTTTTAGTGGATTCCTAGCTGCAAAAATAGGGAAATCTGTGAAATTTGGTGGAGTCGCAGCTGTGAGAAATGTGGAAATATATGGAGTTACAGCTGTGACTAAACTATTCATCATTTATTTTCCAAGGATCTCTTCCAAAATAGGAAAATAGAATAGGGCGCTCGTGGTCATTAGGCCCAGGAATGACCGATGTTCCTTAAGTAAGTTCCTACACAGATTCTTCAAAGAAAACCAATCAATCGTAAAGGAAAACAGAATTAAAAAAAACAAAGCATCATTTATTTATGTACAAGTTCCTATGTGGAAATCATAGTATCCTTTTTAAAGATTGACAAGGGCAGAAAATTCCTTCCCTTGCGTTAACTGGTATCCAGGGTCAACTGCAACATGCGAGATAAATGCATCCCTTGAGATTGGCTTGTGATACAGTAGAAACCTGTGACCATTAGCAAATAATGACATACGATCTTCATCAATAGTGACCAGGTGGACTATACCATTATCAAATACCCTGTCTATTTGGTATGGACCCAACCAGATTCTTGTTCGAAGCTTACCTTTGAAGTCCCTCTTAAACCTAGAGTCATACAATAATGCACTTCCTCCTTCACACAATAATTTCTTCTTTATGAACCGATCATGCCACTTATATCATTGTTGTTGAATTAATTCTATTTGACGTACAACAGTTGTGCATTTTTCGTTGAGTTCATTTAACTAGTTCAATCTGTTCCTCTGAGATTCTGTTAAATCTAGGTTTTCCTCCATAGTTTCCTTTAAGGTTCTGATTTCAAATTCAATGGGAAAGACAGTTTTCTTACCATACACCAAGTCATAGGGAGAGCAAACTTTAGTGTTGCGCTAAGTAGTGAGATATGCCCAAAGTGCCTCTGGAAGTCTGTCAAACCAGTCTCTGCAATGGCTTATGACTTTTTTTGTGAGAATAGCTTCAATCACTTTGTTGGTACTTTCCACTTGGCCATTGGCCTATGGATGATAAGGTGAATTTATTATGTGCTGAATATGGTACTTTTGTAACAGAGCTTCCAGTTTATGGGACACAAACTGCAGTACTCCATATGTGACTATCTCCTTGGGTACCCCAAAATGAATGAATATTTCTACATATACGAAATCTATTACATCTTGGTCAGTGGCCTTGACCAAGGCTACAACCTCCACCCATTTTGTCATATAATTGGTGCAAACTAAGATGTAAACTTTCTGCTTCGAGGGAGGGTTGATAGGCCCAACAAAATCCAGGGCCGATCTATCAAAAGGTTCAACCACCAATTGTGGTTGAAGGGGCATCTCGTCCAATCTGTTAGGTTGGCCCATTCTCTGACAGCTATCACAAGCCTGAGCATACTTCTACACATCCCTAAAAAAATTTGGCCAATAATAGCCCATTCATAATACCTTATGACCTATTCATTTGTCAGTAAAGTGTCCCCCATAGGGCCCATCATGACAAGCCTTCAAGATACTGAAAAATTCCTCCTCCCTTACACATATCTTGATCTCAAGATCAAGACCTATGTAGAAAATATGACCATCTATCTAGTAGTACCTAGCACTTTGTTGGGTAATTTTCTTTTCTCTCTCTTTGACAGATGTGTCGGAAGCTTTCCTGCATCCAAATAGTTAGTAACATCTGCGTACCAAGGAGAATGAGCTGATACTACAAGCAAATGTTCATATGGGAAAAAATCTTCAACTGGCATGTTGGCATCACTGTTAGTAAAATGAGATAAAAAAAATCAGCAATAACATTTTCCTTCCCAGGTTTGTCAATAATTGTAATATCGAACTCCTGCAACAGTAACAACCATCTATTTATCCTAGCATTTATAACAGTTTTTTGTTGGATGGTCAGTGTGAACAAAAGCGGTGTATCCAGTAATGTAGTGTTTGAATTTATTGATGTAATAGACAATGAATAAAAATTCTTTTTTTGTCATAGTGTAATTGAGTTCATCAGGGGTCAAGTTTTTAATGATATAGTAAATTTCATATGGGGCTTAACCTTCCTGTTGTCCCAACACTGCTCCAATGGAAGTGTCAAAGGCATCAGAAGAAATATGGAAAGGCAGATCCCAATTGGGCCCCCTTAATATAGGAGTTGTAGATAGCCTCTTCTTAAGTTCAGTGAACATTGTTTGGAATGCATCATTCCAAATGAACTGTACATCCTTCATCAACAAAGTAAATAAAGGAGAAGCTAGTTTGGAAAAAATTTATATGAATCTTCTTTAATAACCAGTATGCCCTAAGAAGCTATGTACCTCTTTTTGTGTTCCAAGAGTGGGTATGTTTTCAATTACCCTAATTTTGGATGGATCTACCTGGATACCATCAGTCGAGATGAAGTGCCCCAGAACCACACCCTCGCTCATCATCATATCACACTTTTTAGTTCTCAAAGATAGTTGGGTTTGCTCCAACGTGTTAAAACCTTTTCTAATTTTTTCAATGCCTCCTCAAAGTCACTACCATACGGGGTAAATTCATCCATGAAAATCTCCATGTTTTCAATAACCATCTCCGAAAATATTCCAATCACAGCTCTCTGAAAGGTGGCAGGTGCATTACACAAACCGAAGGGAAGTACCCTGTATGCAAAGGTACCCCAAAGATAGGTGAAAGTGGTCTTATCTTGGTCTTCGGGAGTGATCTAGATTTGGTTATACCCACTGAACCCATCTAGAAAGGAAAAAACATTCTTCCCAGACAAGGTATCAAGTACCTGATCAATGAAAGGTAAGGGAGCATGTTCTTTTTGCGTTTCTTTGTTTAATTCCCTATAATCCATGCAGACTCTCCATTTCTTGTTTTTATTTCGCACTATCATGAGTGGAGAAACCCACTCATTGTCTGAGATAGGGTATATAAACCCTACTTCCAAGAGATTTTGAATTTCTACTTTCACTATGTCCCTAAGGTTAGGGTTCATCCTTCGTTATGGTTGACACACAGGTCGGGAGTCACTTTTAATGTAAATGTGATGGGTGCACATATTAGAAGGGATACCCTTCATATCTGTGTACTCTCAAGCAAATGCTCCCTTGTGTTGTTTGAGGAGTGTGATCAGGTGTTCCAGTTCATCAGAAGCGAGATCTAGATTGATATTCAGTGTTTTTCCTGGCTCTATCTCAACTGGAATGCTTTTCGAATTCTTGAGTACTGGACTTATGCTAGTGTCATTGACTAAAGTCTCCTCTGTGAGATTTTCTTGTTTTTCTTCATCTAGATTATTGTTCAGGATCTGGTGGACATGTCTATTGATAGATGTATGCTCACTGATGAAACTATTGATAGCATCGTCCTTTGTTTCATCTTTGAAGATTAAGGCTTTAAGTATCGTTAACAATAGTTGAACACCATCTTCCTCTTCTAGCTCCATCCATAGTGGAGTTTCAGCTTCTAAGCTAATTCGATCTGGAGGGTATAAGGTAAGTCTTTTTGTCTCGGTCCCATCTGAAATAGTCATATACCCTGACCGACAGCTGATGTAAGAATTAGCTATGGCTAACCAGGGTATTCCCAAGATCAACGGGTGTACCCCTAGCTATGAATTCGGTTGTAAAACCAAGAAGTCTGCAGGGTATTCCCATCAATCTACTGAGACAATAAGGTCATCCAAGATTCCCTCGAGTTTAATGGTGGACCTGTCAGCGATTTCTAAAATAGTAGGGGTTGACTGAAGGTTGGTGAGCCCAAGTTTTCGTACAGTTTCTATGGTCATAACGTTAATAGTTGTGCCTAAAGCCACTAAAACGTTTGATATCTGAGTGCTCCCAATCTTTACCATGATAGTAGGGTTCCTAGGGTCATCGTATTTGGCCAAGAGGGTTTTTCCCATTATTAATTTAGAAATTTTTCCTAATACATGGACAGTGGGAGGATCCCTAGTTTTTCTATGTGGTTTTCTTACACAAAGATCCTGTACTGTCTTGGCGTAGATAGGCACATCATGGAGGGTCTGTAGCAGAAGAATTTTGACATATAATTTTTTTAACTCTCCCAAGAGGTTAAACTAAGGTTGTTCCACTATTTTTTGTAGTGTCATTCATTCAGGGTATGGCAGTTCTCTAACTAGTTGTGTAGGATGTGTTTTGATGAATGTTTCTCTTTGTGTTTTAGCTGGTGTCTCGGTAGGACTTTCAGCATCCTCAATGATGGGGATTGAAGTATTAGATGGGTATTGCTAGTTCATTCTTGCTTCAGTCACTGAATATGGAACATCTTCAATGACTAAGGGCTCCACAACTCTCCCTGATCGTAAGCATATATCATGGCAGGGAACTAGGGTAATGGAGTAAGTAGGCATGTTGGAAGTCTCAAACTGGTGGAATTCTTTATTATTGTTTTGGTTAGGATTAGGTTGAGCAGGAATTGCTGGTCGTATTGGCATATTCACCGGTGCAACATTGTTTTGAAGTTGCAGTTGCACCTACTAGTACTGTTGGCGAGGGTAAGGTTGAGGAGGATACTGTTGATGAGGTAATTGTTGATAAGGAGGTTGGTTATGAGCAAACTGATTCCCTAGATGGGAGTTTCTCCATCCAGAAGACCAAGAAGTTGGTTGGTTTGGTTGTTGTGGTGTCCATGGTGACCAAGAGTTAGGATTCTACATGAAAGTTTGAGATGGATGCCATTGATTGTTAGAATAATGAGAAGGGAATTTTGTATTCATGTGATTCATACCATTCATATTATTCATATTGTTCCAAAAAAGTGATGGTTCTGGATTCGTACCTTGATTTTGAGGCTGCAAGGGCTTCTTTTGAGTGATGAAGTAAGCTTGTTCTATGTCAGGAGTAGATTCCTGCAGGACTTCCTTCACCTGGGGGAGTGAGTGGCATTCCTTAGTGTCATGGTTCAGCTCACAGAGTTGGCATACTTCCACTTTGTCAAGTGGACACTCCTTCAGTGGATGTTTCTTTCTACATATTGGACAGAATACACCAAGTATTAAGTCTTCTACTGCTTGCCTCTGCTTTTCTCTCAGGACATACATCTATGAGGAAATGGAGCTCATCATCTATATTTTAAATTTCTCCAAAAGTTTTCATATTTCTGCCTGAGTGGCTCCTCCATTAGATAAATTCTGTGTTCTACTGAAGACATCTCGGTCCTATCCTTTGTCATGATTGTTGGTTCTATAGGATCCTCTTGAGTATCTTCGACATAAGTCGACTATATCTTCAAAGGATTCTTTCGAGATATCCCCCTTCCCTAACAAGTTCAACATATCTAGGCAATATTCCTTGATTCCACATAATAGGATGATTTTGATCACATCTCTTCCCATGTCAGTTTGTCCTACCCTCTGTACATTGTACAGAAGTCTCTCCATAAACTCTTCCAGACTTTCTTCCTCTTTCTACACCATCTTAAACAGTTCTTCCCTTTTTTCTTTGGTCCTGCAATACTCTTGGTATTTTCCAAGGAACACCTGCTTCATTTGTTCCCAGGTGGTGACAATCTCACCACCCAGGCTCATAAACCATTGCAAAGCATTGTCCTTCAGAGTAGCTGGAAAAGGATTTATTTTTTTTTCACTGGACATGTAGTCGTAGCTGCAATAGAGGATATCAAACTCAAAACGAAACTCATATGGGTCCTCTGTGGATTTCTCATGAAAGCATGGAAGTACTGATGGTGAAATTTTATTCGTGGGGGCCTCACCAATTGGATTTTGGATGGGGAATTGAAGTGTGGAAATAGTCTCCTCAGGTGGAGTATTTCCATCATTATGATGGTTATCCCCTACTCCTTCCTCGTGATCATTCGGATCACGTCCGTTATTCATGTTTTCCTCTGCTCTTTCCTGTCTTTGCTTCCTCTTATTCTCCCACTCTTGATAGTAGCTATAGTTGTAACCAATCCTCCTTTGTGGCATCTTTCCCATATACGTGGTAAACCACCTTTGGCTCACCTCCTCCCATAGCACTAGCTCTATCTCTATCCGCAAGGACACCATATGGTGTCGCAACTTCTCTTATGTTCTACACTATGGAAACTGATGCTCCCAACCTAGGAGTAACTGGGACTCTTCTGACAAATAACGACCCCTGATGTCAAGCTCCGGTATAATATTTAGCTATGCCAACTAGATCATCAATGAACATCCTCCTTCCCAAGGTTGGACTACCGCCATGACCTTGACCACCTGCAAAGTTAGTATGCTGAGGAGTTCTGGGGGTTCTAGGAATGTCACACTGTACTCTCCTTGTATTCATGCAACCAAAACATGCAAGCTTAAAAACTATAGAATAAATATGAATGGATGCAACTACTATTGTGTCTATTAATTACCTTCCTCATCAATGACACCAAAATTTTGGTCACTCTATATGCAAGTTAATTACAGCTAACATACAGAATGCTCAATATAAATTGTCAACCTAGGGAAGTCTTTTATTTCAAAGATAATTCACACTGTTTGTGCATAAACACTAAGTAGCTGATCAAATGAATGAAACATTAACTGTCCTACTTATCTGCTCAGTCAAACTCCTCTCATGGCTAAACTAATCTAAATTACCCACCTAGGAATTCAGAAATGGAATCACTTCCTACAATATCAATCCAGCAATTAACAAATCTAGAAATAAATAACTAGAATTACTTTTTCAAAAAGTTAAATCCTAGTATTATCAGACTATATGTAAATCTGTCATCACTAATTTAATTCAACTAATATAAGAATTGGAAATAACAACAATTGAACTAAACAAACTCTAAACCATAATATGACTGAATTAGAAAACCTGAGAAAGACAAGTAATTGAAGGGAACTGGAGCTGAGCTTGACTGTAACAACTATTGGCACACATGCATAATGGAAACTAACCTACACAGTCGACTCTCACACCACGAAGTTACATCTTAAAGGAAATGCAAACATTACTATCAAAGGAAATACAATGATAAATCATTACTGTTTCAACTACTGTAAATAATGCAATTACTGAAATTTCCACACCACAAAACAAAACAATCAAAACATATAATTCACTCGGAAATCTCTGTGGAAGGAAGGCCCAGCCTTCGAACATCGATGCCAAAACTAACACAGGTTAAGACGCAGAAATCATAAGAATCCTACTCCTTATATTAAAATGAAAAATTACAAAGTATAGCTCTCTGTCACAACTTACACAGTCTGATCAATTATCAACCAACCCTTGGCTCAGAATGTTTCCCAATATTTATACATGAGCAATCATAACCTTCACCCACTGATATCAGGAATCCATGAGGATATACGATCTTCAGGCTTCCTTGTTACAATGACCTATTACAACTGTGTGTGGAATTGAATGAAAGTAGATAATATAGGTAATCCTGTTGCTCGAGCCATTAGTGAATAAATAGAACTAATTTAAGAGATACCCTTTCTGTTGCAGCTATGCCTTAAGCAGCAGCGCATTGTCGCAAATGAGTCTGTTGCAACTAAGTCTATTGCATCTATGCGTGGAATGATGACCTTTGTTTGTGTCCAGCATGTGGAGCTAGGACTGGAAAGTAACAGCTGGCATTGAAACCTCATCTTCTCTTCAAACCATCCGGGTTGCTACACATGTACTTCTCAAAGCTTGAACTATCTTTATGAAATCACAATGTATTAGCATAATTCAAGAGACAGAGTTTTGAACATAATAATCATAGGCATTAATAAGATAAAACAATAATTAATCATACCTATAAATATTCAAGGATCAATATGAGAGGAAAACATATGTCTGGTGCATAAAATGAAGTAAGACAAGGCAAAAAGGGTATAGGTTTGGTCAAAAAGGGGTATTTCAGGACCCTACAAAACTATTAACGGAGATGCACTCTCATTTTTCTACACCATTTTTCTGGACCTCATGTGAATCCCACTGTAGACTTCATTCTAGAGGACAATGGAAAACTTGATTGGATCCAACAAATTGTAGAGTTGGAAAATACACTGACCAAATCCATTTACAATGATACCAAGGTACTTAGTAGGGAATAAATTCACAAATGGCATGGAACTTGTTTGGGTCACCATTTACTATATTTACCATAAATTTCATCTCCTTCCAATGTATTACTTCATAAAAGCTAGTTTCAAAGAGATTGTTCATGTTCCAACACCTGAGTACCTTAGAAGACCTATAATAATAATATTTTCAAGGATATTTGAGGTGGTTAAATTTTATAAGCCACTTAATAAATTATTCAAACCACAACAAATTTAACTTTAGGAGGCTATGGGAAGGGTCAACAAGGCCATTAGAGCTACATGTAGAGGCATAGAGGACAAATACATACTTGTATATGATATCATTGACATATATGGACGATTACACTCCATAGGATTTTGTGTGCCATTGTGTGCTATCTAGGCCTAGTATTCTACTATGATCCAAGCTTCATTGTCGATATATGACATCCTTCTATGATCCACACTTCCATGCAAAGATGTAGATGTGGAGATGGGTCTACTTTGTTGTATTAACATTTAAGCAATATTTTACTTGTTTCACAAGAATGTTACTCATAGGAAGTCCTTCAACAGCTCCAAGATTACAGGGTAGCATAGGAACTATTTTCCATTAGTAGTGAGTCATCACATCAAAGCAATAAATGAATTATAACCAGTTACTACATTCAAACTAGATTCTTAACTTCTTTTGTTTCATGATTCAGAAAAAATTTAGGCAAAAACACTACTAAGGTTCAAGGATTTGTAATTCAAATCGTGGGCCAGACATGCTTAGCATTTGTTTGAGAAAATATATCTTGGGCCACAAAGCACCAGTTATTGTATTATAATTAACACCATAGCCACTTACATATATTATTAAAAACATTCACAGTCTAGCTTTGAACTGTCAATTCGTGGGAATTTTGACATGATGCCCAAAAGGAATGAACAAAACTAGAAACAAACCAACATTTTGTAGACATGCCAACTAGATAAATACCCACAAAATTATATGAATCAAATCCATATTTTATGTTGAGGATATGAACTTTCTTACCTTGTTCATAAGCCGTGATGTTTGCACAAATCAGAAGCACTGTCGAGAAAGTAAAAGAATTCAGCCTCATCCCCATCATCAACGCTTGCCAATGCATCTTGAGAGCCTCTTCATCGTTCCCATTCAGAGCATACCCTGCAATCATATTGCTCCTCAAAACAACATTCCATTCAGGAATATTGTCAAACACTTTCCTTGCATCCTCAACAACCCTGCATTTGGCATACATATCAACAAGGGAACTTCCCACAAAGATATATGAATCAAATCCTGTCTTGAGAAGACCAGCATGGACCTATATTCCCTCTTCCAATGCCACAATAATAGTGACTACCTTGACTACACTTGTGAATGTGATTTTTCTCAACCACATTCCTTCTCTTTGCATCTGTACAAACAGATTCAAGGATTTCTTTGTAGGCGCACTCTGTACTAGTTATCTAGTGCCAACAGGCTGCTATCTGGGTAATTTGAGAAGGAAATCTCCATGAATGTCGAATAGTCCTCCATGAATGAACTTGAGCAGAGGTCGGTCAGTAGTTTAGGTTCGCATTGGAGGTGTTTACATGTTGCATCATGATGATTGTATACCATAAGACATGTGTTTATTGTATACCATATGCCTATGTTTATTTTGTTTATTTTTTTTGTATTGGTGTGTGATATTATATTTTATATGTGTATGTGTATTTATATTATATATTTTGTTTGTTTTTATATTGTTTTTTGTTATATATATATATATATATATATATATATATATATATATATATGGTATGTTATGTAATTATATAGTATGTAATACAGGCGTTGTTGCCCCTAGTATTTTTGGCTTTGTCTCTTTTTTCAAAACCTTTCCATGTTTTGGCAGAAGCAGCTAGTTGGGCCTATGTAGGTGAGGTACAAGGACAAGGCACAAGAATAGGAACTATTGGTTGAGCCAAGGTTAATACCAAATGAGGAGTTTCCACCCCTTGCATAGAACGAATAGGAGGATCCAAGTAATGTATAGTGATCCCCAATGTGATAATATATCAACTCAATGTGGCCATTGTGAGCATACTCATCATTCTTGATTGACCTTTTATTTTGAGAATTAGCTAGGAAACTTCCTCTTTGTTGATAGCATATAACTATTACAACATCATTCATAGTGTGTAACACCTTTAGTTCTTCAAACTAATTCATTGGTATGAAATAGTGAAATGAAATGGAAATGGAATCATATAAAATAATAATGACATTATAATAGAAGATGAAATTTCAAAATTAGTTAGATAGATTCAATTCTAAAATCAGGTAGGTTGGGGGACACCCCCAATAAATGAAATTTATTATGATTGGAAGGAATGAATGGTTATAAACTTGATTAACCAGGAACCTAACCTGTAGGATGTCACATTCAATTTGTGAATGAGAAATCACCTCAAATATAATATTATCTATTGAGCCATATCATCCCACAAAATTCACAATCATGTATGTAATACAGTTATATATTTTATGGATTTATAGATAGAGTGATCCAAGCAAGCGTACCTTGTCATTGTTATTTACCTCTAGAGATGTATGGATATGGTCCAATACAATGGATTTTTTTTATTTATGTTGATCCTCAGTCCGTGATTAGTATGGTATTGGCATGCATGTTATTAAACATATCCATAGACTCCCCAAAGTATATTGCATTATATTGTAGTACTATTTCTAACTTGGGTGGTATAAGACTTTCTTTGTTAATTTTAGGGATACAAATGAGCAGGGATATACATTTGAGAGATAACACAACATAGGCTAGACAATTTCTTCCTTAAACTAGTGAATTTTGCATGTACACTTTGAATTAGGATATATGGAAGACTGAAGAAATCTTGTGTAAATGTATGGAATGCTATAAGTAGTGTCAAACCATATGGTGCAAAAAACTTTCAATAAACTATATAAAACTCACTTTCAAATTAAATAAACAAAGAATGCACATTTAGGTTATAATTGGTCCCACTTAATGCTATGGCCCAATGGTTGTGAGACTAACATAAATTGAAGACATCGTGAACTATATGATGTATATTTAACATGTTCACTATCTTTGTAGGGTATTTTATTCAGGAATGACCCTAGCCTGACACAATTAAAAATGACTAACATAAATGACTAATTTATATTCTTCTCGCTAGTGATTTTTTATGTGGTGACTAAATTGATCGTTTATGTTAGTCAATTAAAAACGACTAACATAAATGACTAATTTATATTCTTCTAGCTAGTCATTTTTTATGTGGTGACTAAATTGTTCACTTATGTTAGTCATTTGTAACTCTGTCACTTATTATATAGTCATATTTGTTAACTGGTGACTAAACTAGTCATTAATTTTAGTCGTTTATAGTTGGGTCAATCAAAATTGCTCATATTTAGAAGTAAATCACTTGAAAAACCTATGGTGACTAGATTTTTCAATCATGTAGTAGCTAATTCCTCATTTTGTACTAGTGTGAGTAACTAATAGACTAGATAAGGGAATATGTACATAGGATGATCTCAAAGATGAAAGAGATAGGGATCAGGATGCACAGAAAGACAGTAAAGGTCCTTGAACAGTGAGCACGACACAGAGATGACCCAAGGTAGCTTTGAACTTTCAAGGGGACAACTAGACCTATATTCCATGTAGGAGACATGGATAGATTCCAAGTGTATTATGACAAGTGAAAGAGTAGTGAATCAAAGTGTTAGTTGAACTGGAAGTGGAAAACTAAGACATGATTATTAGGAGGCTCAAACTACTGCTTTGTTCAAGGATGACTTGCTGCCAACAACTTATAATTCAAAGAGTGTGTTTCCTTCATTTCTTTCTTGTTGTGTTTTAACGAGTCCCAGAACATCAACTCGAGACTTTCTTTATTTATGAGTAAGATTGAATAAAATAGAGAATAGTGCTTGATATGACACCGATCTGTGGATTTTACGAGCCCAAATTAGTGAATGCTCATTGGTGTTTTCATAGTTTTGAGAATTTGAAAACTCCAAAGAAGACTCTAGGGGGCTGCTGTTTTGTAAATTTAGTCTCCTGAGTCCGAAAAAGTATAAAACAATCCAAAGGATAACTCTCTTAGCTTCCAAATAACTAAGGCATACATTTTTTCGTACTTAGTCGGCAAGGTCCGAAAAAGGGGTAAACTATCACCAAGTCGACGCTCCTTCAAGAAATCATGTAGCGTTAGTTTAACGAGTGTGAAGGAAGGAAAGATCACTCAGAAGGTTCCATTTATTTACGAGAATGGGACAAACAATAGTAAACTCGATGTTCTGTAATGGGGTTTAACGAGCATGGCAATCACATAAAGATTGATTGGAATCTTTTTCATATTTTAATCCAGAGCATGAAAAAGAGAAACTAAGCTCAAAAAGGGTTCCTTTTCTGTAAATTTAGTCCTCTGGGCCCAGAAAAGAGATAAATATTTACCTGAAGATACTCTTCTAGATTCCGAAGAAAATAGAGTATTCATTTTTTGTAATTAATCCATAGGGTCCGAAAAGTTGTTAAACTTATACCGTTATGTATGATCCTTCATCTACTTTAACAAGTCTGAAAGAATAAGAAACTCGGCTATCTAGTCATATTAAAGGATTCATACCAGGGCTTGAAGATAACTCAATATGGCGGGAGGCTTGTAATCAAGGGTAGTATTGTGAAAGATACAAAATTAGGTTCATTTTGGTGTGAAAAACAACTATGAAGGCTCTCGTAACCTAGCAATATACAGCATAGGTACCAGAATTGGAAAGAAGTGTTCTAGCTGAGTTCCCATGTGAGGTTGGCTCTAACCGTGGAAGAACAACAATGTTTGAAGTGTAAAAAGAGGTTGTAGATCACAGACCATGGATAAAAAAGGATATCCTAGGGTTCATAAGGGGACAAGGTATAGTTGCATTATGCAAAAGGGGACCAAATACTATCCTATATGTTGAGGAAATAAGCTCCAATTTCGTCCATAACTTGCAAATTTAGGTAAAAACAATAAACAATACTCCAAATAGGAAATTGACCAAAAGTATATTAATATAAGTAAAAATTTTCAATTTTTCCTATAAATAGTGAAAAAATTGTCAAAACACAATTCATTTGGTTCTTACCACAAATAGTGAAAAATTACCTTTGAACTTCAAACGACTTATGTGCTCAACCAGTAGATGGATTTCAACACTACAAGTTGCGGGTAACTCACAATTCCATAATCTTTCATTTAATGCTTTTAGTTTTTTTTATTTTTATGCATTTCTGAGGTATTTTGGAAAGTTTTAAGCGAACCATGATGTACTCATGGGTAACCCTACTATAGACTCGTGATTTCGCAATGTAACCGTGGGTATTTATTGGGGAACTTGCAAGTGACACGTGATGTCCCCACTAGACAGCCGCGAGTGCTGTGGATTAGGTCTTCTCATGAATTTAATGGCCAAAAACTTTCTTTCACGGGAACAAATGGTTCTAATATAGAAGGAGAGGGAACACAAATACATGGATATGAAAGAAATGGGGGATCCGATGACTCTTAACGCCCTCTAAAGTTGTGGGTTATTGAAATTTTACAGCACATCAAACATACAATCACAAGTTCAACTCTTGCAGATGTTAGTGTGGTTATGGGTGTTGAAATATTGTAACTTCAAAGGATATTCTAAATGTATTTTACTGATGTAACCCAAGGTAGATGTTATTATTCCTCTGTCGAGATGTTACTATTGTAATTGGTCATCATAGAGTCATGAGGTAAAGCCTCCATTGTAATTCAGGTCATTAGCACCCCAATGAATAACATAAAATACTGTTTTGAGTCTTCCTAGGTGAAGTCATCCTAGACAGTTTAGTGGGGCTGACTTGTTTAGGGTAAAAGTTAGTTGACATAATGTGTATAAATAGAGGATTTGTGTTCCTCATTATAACACAGACTCACTCACTTGAGTAGCGAATAGGAGAGAGAAAGAGAGACAGAAAAACAAGGAGGAGAATACTTATTTTTGGGTTTTATCTTATACATCTTATACAGAGGAAGTTTTGTTCGGATTTCTTCCCCTTGAGGGTTTCCCAGGATAAATATTGTGTCTATCTTGTGATTGTGTTTCTTTTAGTGATTCTGCATATGATATTGTTGTGAATTTAGATTGAACACTAATGATATCTAGTATAGCATATGAAATCTTAACATGGTATCATATCTAGCCTGAATAGGACAGCTTTCACAAGGTGAAACTCTCTCTCCTCTCCCTCCGAAAAAAATTAGGGTTTCTGCAAAATTTGGAATTTGGAATATTTTCTTGCATAAAAACTTGCACCTCCCTAGAGTGCATCTATTGAGATTAGGATCAAATTTTTTTGTTGGTTGAATCTATGGGAAATCCAAACCCTAGTTTTTCCCTGAACCAAAAAACTACCGCAAAAAACCAAAACCAGAAATTCTGCAGAAATTGGAACCTTGCAAGTAAGATTTGAATGGTGAATATTTGGGATCTCCATAAATTAGTTGGACAAACCAAATCACCTCAGTCAAGAACGTATTTTGGTAAGGTCGAATTTTCAATTTGAGAAATTTCAATTTTTAGTAACCTCCTGGACTGGATGGCCCCAAGCACTAAGCTTGAGGACAAGCTGGAAGGCAGAGAAAAATTCCTATCATGGAAGTATAGGAATTGTCTCATTCTTAAAGAGAATGGCCTTGTGAAGTACATCAAGGATGAAGTTGTAGAACCAACAAAAGTTGAAGCTAAGGAGAAGCATGAGCAAGACCTAATCGAGGCAATGAGGATCATTGTTGATTCTATAAAAGATCACTTGATCCCTCAAGTGTCATCTAAGAAGACACCAAAGAAAATGTATGATGCATTTTCAAGAATGTATGAGGGAAGCAACATCAACATAAATATGAATTTGAGAGCTCAACTGAAGGGCACGAAGATAAGTAAAGGAGAATCAATTCATTATTAATTCACAAGGGTCTTCGAGTTTAGGTAACAACTAAGGTATGTTGGAGACACCCTTTATGAGGATGAACTAGTTATGATAGCTCTCAATGGCCTCACTAGACCTTGGGATTTATTCATACAGAATTCATTTGCCAGAAACGAAAGTATGAAGTTTGACATAGTATGGGAAGATTGCATTCAAGAAGAATCTAGAGTAGCTAGCATAGAATATCTACTCAAAGAAGATGATCAAGATCTATCCATCCATACTAAAGGAAGAAAACAATCAAACTTCAAGAAGGGTATTCATAAACCTTCAAAGAAGAAGTTTCAAAAGAAAAGAGTAAAACAAAGAAAGATTACTCAAAGTATCAATGCTACAATTATCATAAGATAGGACACCTTTCCATCACCAAAGAATAACAACAACAAAATAAATCATGCCCATCTACTTGAAGATGAGGATGAACAATAAAAAAGACATCGAAAGAGACTGAAAAAAGAAGAATATGTAGAACAATATGTACTATTCTTTGCACTCTCTAGTTCTGTAACACCTAGAGAAGATACATGGATTATTGATAGTGGTGCTTCAAAGCACATGACAGTGAAGAAGAAAACTCTGTCAAGACTTGAATAAAATATCTCTCCTTAGAAAGTATCATTAGGATATGGCTATCAATATCCCATCAATGGTATTTATGAATCAAGCTAGAAGCTTGACTCTGGGTCTTCCATGAAAATCAAGGAAGTACTACTGTATGTACCAGGTTTGAGAAATAACTTACTTTCCATCTTAGCTCTAGATAAGAAAGGATATAGAGTTTCTTTTATAGATGGAAAAGTACGCGTGTGGTCTGAAGGAAAGACACTTGAATATAATGTGGTCATTGGAGGAGAAGGATAAACTCAAAGGACATACAGAGACATCCCTTGTCCATGAGACTACTAGCTCAAGCAAACGATGGCATAGGAGGCTGGCTCACATCAACTACAAAGCATCACCCTATATGAGCAAGGTGGTAATAGGGTTACTAGATCTAGAGATTGATCATGAGGGAACTTGCAAAGGATGTGCAAAAGGAAAGAACATCAAGAATCCCTTTCCGAAAAGTGAAACAAAGACTAAATGTATGTTGGAATTAATTCATTATGATGTATGTGGTCCTATTTGCTCCATATCATTAAGTGGATACGAATATTATGTCACATTTATTAATGACTACTCAAGAAAGACTTAGATATACTTCTTGAATAACAAAAGTGAAGTGTTTGGGAAATTCAAGGAATTCATAGCCTTGATAGAGAACCATTCAGAAAGAAGAATCAAGACACCGATATCAGATGATGGTGGAGAATACACTTCAAAGAGATTTGAAGAATTCTGCAAGGAGACTGGAATCAATAGGGAACTAACCACTCCCTATAATCCTCAATAGAATGTTGTTACAGAAAGAAAGAATAGAACTATTATGGAAGAAGTGAAAACATTGATTCATGACCAAGACCTCCCCATGCACTTGTGGGTTAAAGCAACAAGGACAACTATGTACATGCAAAATAGATTATTCATAGTGCTCTTGGATTCAAGACTCCAGAAGAAATGTATACAGGAAAGAAACTTGAAGTTAGCCATCTCAATATATTTGGATATTCAGTATATGTACATATTCCAAAATAGAAGAGAACCAAGTTGGATCCTTCTAGAAAGAAGGGAATATTTGTTGGATACTGTGAAGTCTCCAAAGCCTTCAAGATATACATTTCAAGATTTCATCATATCGAGATCAGTATGGATGTAATATTTGATGAAGAGACAAATCTTAAGAAATTCATAAGGTGTCAGCTTGAAGAAGTACATAAAGAGGATGTACCTCCTAGAATGATAGAAGATGAACCCTCTCCTAAAACAATATCATATGAAGATCATGATATGCTAGAACCTTAGGAACCCCCTAATATGGATATGTATCGAAAGAGAAAACATGTTTGGGTAAGAGAAATCATACAAGAAGAAGAGAGATATGGATTTCTAGAATAATCCACAAGAACAAGCAAAAGATAAAATCCATACTCCAATTATGTATCTTTGATGTGTGACCTTGTAGATCAAGAACCCACCATCTATGACAAAGTTGTATAGAAGAAAGAGTGGGTGGAAGCAATGATGGAAGAATACCAATCGATAATGAAGAATGATGTTTGGGATATAGTACCCAAACCAAAAAATAAGAGTGTGGTATCTTTGAAATGGATCTACAGGATAAAACATGTTGTTGACGAAATTATTAAAAAGTACAAGGAAATATTTGTGGCTAGAGGATTCTCTCAGAAAGAGGGGATTGGTTATGAAGAGATATTTTCTCCAATAGAAATGTCACACTTCCCTCAGAACCATCATGGCACTTGCTTCCATGATGAAGTGGGATCTACACCAAATGGATGTAAAGACAGCCTTCCTGAATGGTATGATTGAGGAAGAGGTTTACATCGAACATCCACAAGGATTTGAAGTCAAAGACAGAGTGACTCAGGTATGTCAGTTGAAAAAGGATCTGTATGGATTGAATAAAGCTCCTAGAACTTGGTATAGTAGAATAGATAGCTTCTTAACAAGCTTGGGATTTACCAAGAGTAGCGTTGATCCTAACCTTTACATCAAGGTTATGGATGATGAACCAGTCATGCTATTACTGTATGTGGATGATATATTTCTGACTGGGAATGGGAAATAGATCACGGAGAGAAAGAAGAATCTCACCAAATAATTTGAGATGAAATATCTAGGATTGATGCATTATTTCCTCGGGATGGAAGTGTGGCAGACCAGAAGGTATATTTTTGAACTAGGGAAAGTATGTAGTGGAAATCTTAAAGAGATTTGATATGTTGGATTGTAAATCCATGACCACACCCATGGAAACCAACTTGAAGTTGTTATCTGATGAGTCATTAGAGTTAGTGGACATGAATCAATATAGACATATCATTGGGTCATTGATGTGTCTGATGAATATAAGGCCAGGTATATGCTTTGTTGTGAACACCTTAATTCAGTATCTAGTTAAACCTAGACAAGTACAATTAATAGCTGCAAAGCATGTGATGAGGTACCTAAAAGGTACGATAGATCTTGGACTTTACTATGGGAGAGATCATGACTACAAATTGTATGGATATATGGATTCAGATTGGGAAGGAAGTGCCACAGAAAAAAAAAGAGTGCCTCAGGTGGATGTTATTGTCTAGGATCTGCCATGATCTCATGGTTTAGTAAGAAACAATCCAGTGTTTCTCTCAGCACAGCTGAAGCAGAGTACGTAGCATATTTCTCCTCTAGTTTTGAAGCGATATGGCTTCGGAAATTGATGTCAGGTCTATTTGACATGGATTTGGATACCACAGTGATTATTTGTGACAACCAGAGTTACATAAATATGACATAGACTCCTATGCTCCATGATAGATCAAAGCACAAAAAAATCCAATATTTTTATATAAGGGATATGGTGACAAAAGGGAGTTATAAAGCTCTAGTATGTGAGTATCGATGAGAACGTTGCTGGTATACTTAACAAGACTCTATCTCAATTAAAGTTTGAATATTTTAGTGACAAG
This sequence comes from Pseudotsuga menziesii, assembly GCA_001517045.1. Taxonomy (NCBI): domain Eukaryota; kingdom Viridiplantae; phylum Streptophyta; class Pinopsida; order Pinales; family Pinaceae; genus Pseudotsuga; species Pseudotsuga menziesii. The sequence continues at coordinate 268,968 of LPNX010178901.1, read as the reverse complement.
CTTGGTATAGTTCAAAAAGAGTTTCCTTGCAAGGAGGAACAATGATGGGACGACAAACTTTCCTTGCAAGAAGGAATGATGAAGATATGGACCCTCTTCATAAAGGAGGAACAACTCAAAGATATGGACTCTCCTTAGAAAGAAAGTACAGGTCGAATATATGAACCCTCCTCGGACAAAGGGGGAGCATGTTTATGATATAGATCCTTTTGAAAAATGGGGAGTGATGATAAGACTGTCATCGATGACGGATGATAGTGAAGATCCAATATGAAAGAGGACAAGTATGCATGAAGATTATGACAAGGCATGACATTCACTTGTGGATTATAGTATCCTATCTTGAGGATGGTCTTTCAGGTATAACACTATGTTAATGAGAGTGATCCTTACTAGCTAAGGATGGCCCTGCATATGTTACTCTCGAATGGAGAGTACCCACATTCATTTTTGGATACCATAGTATAACATTCTCTTGTGAATGGTCTGAACTTTCACACTGAGGATGTCCGATGATGAGTCTTCACTGATGATAGGTTTGGCAGTTAGGTGTGGTCGATATCTGCTTTGCATACATTACTCTTGTATGGAGAGTGTACCTACATTTATATGTAGATGCCATAGAATATCACTTGCTTGCGAGTGGTCCTTTATTTAGTGCTAAGGATTCTCTATGATGAGTCCTCATGGATGCCATAGTATAACACTCACATGGAGTGGTCCTAGATCTAATAGGTTGAGGATGTCCTATGATGAGTGCCTTCATTTAGGTACAGTCAATATCTGCTTTGCAGAAAATACTCATGTATGGAGAGTATGCCTACATGTACATGTAGATGTCATAGTATCACACTCACTTAGGATTTGTCCTAGATTTGAAGCTGAGGATGTTCTATGATGAGTCTTTATGGATGATAGGTCCTGCATCTAGGTGCAGTCGAGATCTACATTCAATTGTAAATGATTCAGCTGGTCGATAATATGGACCCTCCTCGTTAAGGGGGAGTAGGCTAATGGAGGATTGCATCATCCTTGACCCTATGTCCTAAATTGATAGGGATTTATCATACTGCAAAGAAATCATGTGGACTGCAGGTAGAGTGGTAGCAAAGTATCAAAAAGATCAAAGTGCACCTGCAAAGGATCAAGAAGATTGAAGTGATGCTGCAAATAATCAAAAGGACTGAAGTACTACTGCTATGAAGGATCAAGAAGATTGAAATGTTGTTTCTATGAAGGATCAAGAAGATCGAAGTGTTGCTGCAAAGGATCAAGAATATCGAAGTGTTGCTGCTACAAAGGATCAAGAAGATCAAAGTGTTGCTACGAAGGATCGAAAGATCGAAGTGTTGCTACAAAAGGATCAAGTGATCGTGTGCTGCAAGAGATGAAGACATTGAAGAGTAACTATTCCAGTTACTGATGAATGTTGAAAACTTCCTATGACGTATATATTTATTACCTCGATACCATTGAAGATACTATATCTCATTACTCCTATAGGTTGATGTATTTGTAACTTCGGAATGTATTCATCCTATTTCTTATGTATTGTAACCCAATGTTTATTCCGGGATGTATTTGTGATGTACTTGAGTCATGTCATACCCTGATGTTTATTCTGGGAAGTTTCTATAATGTGAAAGTCATGTCAAGTCATTGTGGGTAACCCTCCTATTGGTCAAGAGTTAAAGTCCCCACAGTTATGGGGCCCTAGGGTTATTAGACTATCCTAGTGAAGTTGACCCTAGGTGAGTCATTGTAAGTTGGGGCAATAGTCCCCACCATTGTGTTACCCTCCTATTGCTCGGAGGAGGCAAAGTCCCCACAAGTGGTGGGGCACTAGGGTTATTAGAAACTCCTAGAGATGCCGGCTCTAGTAAGTAATTGTTAAGTGAGGATGACATGTTGGAGTGGGTTCCAAGTGAATGGAAGAATATAAATAGAGAGTGAGTCTCTCTATTTACAACACACACTCACTCATTGGGGCACATGAGTGAGAAAGGAGAAGCTCTCTCAGTGTGAGAGAGAGAGACTACTGATGTCGGGAGATCATCTTACTGTTTTGGGGTTTTACCTTTTTGGTGTTGATTCTATCTTTGAGGAATTTGCGGGGTTTTCTCCTTTATGGTTTCCCCAAGGAAAATTATTTGTGTCTCTTGTCTCTTGTGTTGTTCTTGTGTTTTATTGTTGTGCATGTTATTCTCTCAGTTAAAGATCCTAAGATCATAATGATAGCTTGAATGATAAAAATCTAACATGGTATTAGAGCTAACCTGAGAAGAAGACATTGTGTAGCTAAAGAAGCTATGGCTTCTTACTTTTTGGGTCTCTCTCCACAATCCATCAGCAAAAGTATGATAGGTTGACTCTCCATTGAAGGGCGCATCTTTCTGTAACAGGTCACCTTGGGAAAAGGATCATAAATCCCAAATTGTTAAACCAATTCTGATGAAACCTATGGTGTTGGATCAAGGACATGCGAGGTTACCGCAGTGAGAAATTTTTGACATAGAGGAGCATTAATTTCGTATATATCATAGAAACAATGACAGGCATTTCTGAAGAAGAAATTAGAAAACTAGGGCTTCCTGTTCCGGGAGCTTCCCTCCACTGTTTGCAGAAAAGGAGTACATTGGACAGCTCCATTTGAAGAGATCTATCTGTCTATCCAATCAGATCTGAAAGATTACAAGTTTTGAAAATTAGGGTTTCTATGACAAACCCCAGATCAGCCAGCTCCGGAACCAAGACGGACACCTCAAATCGGTTAGATCTAATCCTTTGCTATTTTCATTTGAGGTTCTCATTTCAAAGTGATCTATCACATCAGCTTGATGATAAGCTTGGTGAAGTTGACAACTTCCAAGCATGGAAGTATTTGATCTCTCTGAAGAAAATGAATTGGACACCTACATGAGTAGAGAGGTTCCAGTTCCATAGGGAGATGAGGCTCAAAGCCTTACTCAAGAAAAACTTATTCAAGACCAAGAAGATCATTGCTGATTCAGTCACGGATCAAATTGTACCACAAGTGTCTCCCTAAAGACACCAGAGATGTTTGATTCCTTGACCAAGCTATTTGAAGGGAAGAACATACATCAGAAGATGACCTTAAGAAACCAGTTGAAGAATGTGAAGATCCAGAATGCAGAGACCATGCAATCATAAGGGTCTCTCAAATCAAAGAACAACTTGAAGCGGAAGTGAAGAATGCAAAAGTGGTGATAGCCACCTTGAATATCCTCCCAGGATCATGGGATTCATTCATGCAACGAATATGTGCCAGAAGGAAGTGATTACTTTTAGCAGACTCTGGGAAGAAGAAGAAGCTCGACTCATAAGAAGAGAAGAGAAGATGGGAGCAATTGAAGATCAAGATCTCACCATTGAAAGAAGATCCCTCAAGCGATGAGGAATGTGAATATATCAACTCTTGAAGAACCTCTTATCCATCTTATAATTTGGATAAAAAATGATGATATTATGAATAAAGAAGACGATGAAGTTGAAGGCTCAAGAAGGAGTCTACCTACGAAACAAATAAAGATAAGTATTCAATTGACATTTCATTATTTTGTTATGTATTTGTTTATATTCAGTTGATGTATTATGCATGATAGGATGTTTGCATTAATGATAGTATACTACTAATATGCATATGATGCGTAAGTACCTATTGGTGCTATACAAGCTCTCCATTGCTACTTATCTAGAATGAAACCTCTTTGCTAACATATTGGATTAGTGCACAATCTCAATGTTGTCCTCGTAGAGATGGAAGGCATCTAGAAACATTTCTGTGAGATATGGATGAATGTTGTATTAGCTAAAGTAGTTGCATGATCATATATTTATGCATAAGAATTTTCCAGTATGAATATTCCTTATGAAATGTTTCTAACCATACAAATGAATTTGACTTATAGGAAATATCGCATACATAATCGCCTTCAAGCAAAGAAGGATGAGACTTGTTCTGAAGAACAAGTGACGACAGTTCAAGATGAAGAATAATATGATGAATGTAGCGATATCATTGATACAGAACCTTTTAGCTATGAAGAAGTTCAAGAAGAATGATGTCTAGGATGTAGTATCGATACGTGAAGGGAAGTTCGTAGTTCCATCATGCAATAGATGGAAACATCGTGGGATATAAGGCATAGACTACGAAGAGACATTTGCAGCCACTGGAAGTGAAGTCACATGAAATGCATAATCATGTGTGCAAATGAAAGAAGACCTTGTACGAGTTCAAAAGACACCCATGGGCTAACACATACATGATGAGCTTGATGAATATCTTAACCTTTGCTACAAGGTTGATAAAGGATGACAAGCTCACAGATGGATGTGAGAAGAACTTTTGAAAAAGTTCAAAATAGAGGATCTTGGTATCCAATGATCCTAGATAAATACTACTTGTCACTCCAGTACAAAATGTTTTAGTGCATAGAGTACAGAAGACAGAGGGAGTATGATGCTCCACTTCAGAGGGAGTGACTGTAGAAGATTCTGAGGTTCGACATGGTATGACAGGATGGATAGATTACTAATGACTCTAGGCTTTACTGAGAGTAAAGCGGATTCCAACCTTTGCTTCAAGGTTGAAGACGGAAGACCAGTGATGCTCCTATAGGCTGTGTCGATGCACTATTGTTCTAGGCATGAAGGTGTGGACAAGGGAAGTATGTAGTAGAGATCCTGAATAGGTTCAGGATGACGGACTGCATGACCACACCTATGGCATTGAACATGAAGCTATTGAGTGATGCTTCATCAGAGATGGTTGATGCTACAATGTATCATCAGATGATTGGGTCCTTGATGTACCTGAGACCAGATATTTGCTTTGCTATGAACACATTGAGACATGTTCACCTGATGGTTGCAAATCATGCAGGGGTACAGTTGATTATGGGCTCAAGTATGATGCGAATCAGAAGATTAACCTGGAGGGTTATGTTGATTCATATTGGGCAGGTAGTGCCATTGATAGGAAGAACACTTCAGAGTGTTGCTTTAGTGTGGGATCAAGTGTGATCTCTTGGTTTAGCAGGAATCAATCCTTTGTGGCACTAAGTACAGCTAAATCAAAGTATGTCGCAGCTTGTTCAGCTAGTTGTGAGGCAGTATGGTTGAGGAAGCTACTGTCTGATTTATTTGATATCCAATTGGATGCTACTTGTATACATTGTGACAACCAGAGTTGCGTGAAGTTGTTAGAGAATCCAGTGTTCCATGACAAGTCGAAGCATATCGAGATCAAGTATCACTATATCAGGGATATGGTGCAGAGAGGAGCAGTGAAGCTCTAGTATGTTGCAACGAAGGAACAGATAGCTGATGTGTTGATGAAGCCATTGGCCAGAGTGAAGTTTGAGTACTTCAGGGAGAAGCTTGGTGTTATCTAGATTGAGGTTTCCTCTAAGGGAAAGTGATGAGTCCCAAATCCATTCTGACGAGTAGGTCAGATATAAGGGTTGAGCCATTATGTCATGGTGAGAGGATTTGGTTCCTTCCATGTAAGATATGAGTGCTGAGATCCATAGCCATTCTGACGAGTAGGTTAGATATAAGGGCTGAGCCATTCTATCATGGTGAGAGGATTAAGTTCCTTCCATGTCAGATATGAGTGTTGAATGTCATTCTGGGAATGGAGGTACCTGGTCAGTTACCAGGAACACTCATTTCGGGACTGAGAGAGCCATTCTGACGAGCAGGTCAGATGTAACGGCTGAGCCATTCTGTCATGGATAAAGGATTAAGTTCCTCCCATGTCATATATGAGTGCTGGCCATTCTGACGAGTAGGTTAGATGTAAGGGCAACTGCCACTCTCCGTGAGAGTGGAGGCACCTGGTCCGTTACCAGGTAGCTCAATCTGGGACTGGGGGCCATTCTGGCAAGGGTGTAGTATTTGGTTCCTACCAAGTCAAATGTGAGTGCAGGCCATTCTGGCGAGGGTGTAGGATTTGGTTCCTACCAGGTTAGATATAATGGAAACTACCATTCTCTGGGAGAATGGAGGCACCTGGTCCATTACCAGGTAGCTTATTCTGGGACTAGGGGCCATTCTGGGGAGCGTGTAGGATTTGGTTCCTACCAGGTCAGATGTGAGTGCAGCCATTCTGGCGAGGGTGTAGGATTTGGTTCCTACCAGTTCAGATATAAGGGCAACTGCCATTCTTCGAGAGAATGGATGCACCTGGTCCATTACCAGGTAGCTCAGTCTGGGACTAGGGGGATTTCTGGTGAGGGTGGAGGATTTGGTTCCTTCCATGTCAGATGTGAGTGCAAGCCTTTATAACGAGGGTGTAGGATTTGGTTCTTACCAGGTCAAATACAAGTGCTGGAGCCTTTTCACAGATGATAGTGATGTCCTATCATGCTGGTGAATGTGAGTGCTGGGCCTTTCTGATGTGATTGTAGGCTTCTACATGATCAAATGTGAGTGGTGGGCATGCCTTTCTGACGAGTAGGTCAGATGTAAGTGCTGGGCGGGCCATTTTGACAAGTAGGTCAGATATAAGCACTAAATAAGACCTACATGATGGCTAGGCCTACAACCAGCATGAAAGAAGGTTGGCTCTATAGAACTTCCTATGACGAGAAGAATCATGAGATAGCACACATGATGATGAACAGAGATGATCTGTATCGAGCTATGATCCAGATCTAGTTATGATGACTCCGAGAGATCCAAATCGAGTGATGATCCAGATCCAGCAGTGATGATCCAGATCGAGTGATGATCCAGATCCAGCAGTGATGATCCAGATCGAGTGATGATCCAGATCCAGCAGTGATGATCCAGATCGAGTGATGATCCAGATCCAGTGATGATGTCCAGTGATGATCCAAATCAAGTGATGATCCAGATCCAGTGATGATGATCCAGTGATGTTCCCGATCGAGTATGATCCAATGATGATGATCCAAAAAGAGTGATGATCTAGATCCAGATGAAGATGAGTTGAAGATGAAGATGACTTGAAGATGTAGATGACAAGAAGATCCAGAGAAGAATACCAATGATGAAAATTGTGTCGAGAGAATACCTTCCTAGTTAAGAGGGAGTGTTGATGTATTTGTAACTTCGGAATGTATTCATCCGTATTTCTTATGTATTGTAACCCGACGTTTATTCTGGGATGTATTTGTGATGTACTTGAGTCATGTCATACCCCGATGTTTATTCTAGGAAGTTTCTATAATGTGAAATTCATGTCAAGTCATTGTGGGTAACCCTCCTATTGGTCAAGGGTTAAATTCCCCACAATTATGGGTCCCTAGGGTTATTAGACTATCCTAGTGAAGTCGACCCTAGGTGAGTCATTGTAAGTTGGGGCAATAGTCCCCACCATTGTGTTACCCTCCTATTGCTCGGAGGAGGCAAAGTCCCCACAAGTGGTGGGGCACTAGGGTTATTAGACACTCCTAGAGATGTCGGCTCTAGTAAGTAATTGTTAAGTGAGGCCGACATGTTGGAGTGGGTTCCAATTGAACGGAAGAATATAAATAGAGAGTGAGTCTCTCTATTTACAACACACGCTCACTCATTGGGGTGCATGAGTGAGAAAGGAGAAGCTCTCTCAGTGTGAGAGAGAGAGACTGCTGCTGTCGGGAGATCATCTTATTGTTTTGGGGTTTTACCTTTTTGGTGCTGATTCTATCTCTGAGGAAGTTGCAGGGTTTTCTCCTTTATGGTTTCCCCAAGGAAAATTCTTTGTGTCTCTTGTCTCTTGTGTTGTGCTTGTGTTTTATTGCTATGCATGTCATTCTCTCAGTTAAAGATCCTAAGATCATAATGCTAGCTTGAATGATAAAAATCTAACACTATAGTCTATGATGATGTTGTCAGTATAATACCCTTCTCATTAAGGAGGAGTGTTGAAATATTGTAACTTCAAAGGATATTCTAAATGTACTTTACTGATGTAACCGAATGGAGATATTATTATTCCTCTGTCGAGGTGTTACTATTGTTATTGGTCATCATAAATTCATGAGGTAAATCCTCCATTGTAATTTGGGTCATTCGCACCCCAATGAATAATATAAAATATCATTTTTGAGTCTTCCTAGGTGAATTCGGCCCAAACAGTTTAGTGGGGCCGACTTGTTTAGGGTAAAAGTCAGTTGACATAATGTGTATAAATAGAGTGTTGATGTAATTGTAACTTCGGAATGTATTCACTTGTATTTCTTATGTATTGTACCCCGATGTTTATTCCGGGAAGTGCTTGTAATGTAATTGAGTCATGTCATGCCTCGATGTTCTGATTGGGAGTTTCTATAATGTAAACAAGTCATGTCAAGTCAATCTTGGTAACCCTCCTATTGTTCAAGGGTTAAAGTCCCCGCAGTTCCGGGTCACTAGGGTTGTTAGACTCACCTAGTGAAGTCGGCCCTAGTGATTCATTGTCAAGTTGGGAATTGGTGAAAATAGAGAGTGAGTATCTATATTTATCACACACTCACTCACACTCAGTTGTAGCACATAGCCGAGGGGGAAGAAGTTGCTGGGGCTAGAAAAAAAGAGGCTATTGTTGTCAGGAGATCATCTTACTATTTTAGGGTTTTACTTTTGGTGTTGATTCTATCTCTGAGGAAGTTACGGGGTTTTCTCCATTTATGGTTTCCCTGAGGAAAAACATTGTGTTCATTGTCTCTTGTGTTTGATTGATGTGCTTGTTATTCTCTTAGTTAAAGATCCTAATATAATGCTAGATTAAATGTTAAAATCTAACATGTTATCAGAGCTAACTTGAGAAGAAGACACTATGCAGCTGCGGGAACTAGGGCTTCCTACTTTTTGGATCTCTATCCATAGATTTTCAGAAAAATAAGGTTGGGCTGACTCTCCTCCCTAGGGCGCATCTTTCTGTTGAAACAGAATCTGATTCTGAGCTTTTTCAATTTTCGACCCGACACTGCTGCCGAAAATTAGGGCTTCCCATAGAAGTGGAATTTTTGAGTGAGCCCAAGCCTAGATTGATCTCCTCCTCAAAATCAAAGTTTAGAGATCAAGATCAAAGCATTTGGTTGGACAGAACTTCAAGAAAGTCAAACCCTAATCTTCTCCTAAACCAGCATTGCAGAAATTCAGCTTCAAATCCAAATCTGAAATCTTGACCTGGTAAGATCTAAATCTTTTGTATTTCCATTTGAGGTTCTCAGTTAAAATGTCTCATCATACCAATATTGATGAAAAGATTGAGGGAGCTGATAACTTCTGAGCTTGGAAGTATAGGATCTCCCTGGTCCTGGAAGAAAATGAGTTGGACTCCTACATCAATGAGGAGGTTCCATTTCCAGAGGAAGATGAGGCTAAGGCCTTACATAAGAAGAAGTTGGTTATGGAAAAGAGGATTATTTCTGATTCAATCAAGAATCACCTCATACCATAGGTGTCCTCCCTCAAGACACCTAAAGCTATGTTTAATGCCCTAACCAAACTGTTTGAAGGGAAGAACATAAACTGGAATATGACTCTAAGGAACCAATTGAAGAATGTAAATATCTAGAATGAGGAGACCATCCAGTAATACTTCACAAGGGTCTCCCATATTAAAGAACAACTTGAAGTAGTAGATGAAGAAGTGGTGAATGCAGAAATTATGATGACAACCTTGAATGGTCTCCCTAGGTCATGGGATTGTTTCATCCAAGGAATCTGTGCTAGGAAGAAGCTAATCAAGTTCAGCAGACTGTGGGAAGAATGTTCACAAGAAGAAGCTCGAATAGCAGCTCGAGAAGAAAAGATGGTAAGTGAAGATCAATCTCTCACAGTACACTTCAAGAAAGGCAGAAGGGAAAATCATCATCACCAAGGTAAGCATTCTCATCAGAAAGATAATTTTGTTAAAAGGGATCCATCCAAACTCAAATGTTATACATGTGATGAAAGAAGACACTTTGCTAGAAATTGTCCCATGAATAAGAGTGGATCCAAGAAGAAGAAGAACTCCAAAACAAGACATCATGCTCACACTGCTAAGGATGATGATCCTCCCAGGAAGAAAGTAAAACAAGAAAGTGAAGAATCTTCAAGTGATGAAGAATATGTTCTGATCTCTGCTCTCATGGGAACTATCACGCATGCAAGCAAATATTTGGCTCATTGACAGTGGGGCTTCCAAACACATGCTAGGATTCAAGTAATATTTTGAGAAACTATCCAAAAATAATTCATCCCATAAGGTGAAACTTGGGGATGACTACCAATATCCCATAAAAGGTAGCGGTGAATCCTCCTACAAGCTAGACTCTGGAAAGTCTATGAAAATGAAGGATGTCTTGTGTGTACCAAGATTAAAGAAGAATATTCTCTCCATATTGGCACTGGATGCAAAAGGCATGATGGTTTCATTTGTAGATGGCCAAGTCCTCATGTGGCCAAGAGGAAAGACTATTGACGATGCAATAGTAATTGGAGAACAAGAAGGAGGATTATACAAATTGATGGGCCATCTAGAACAAGCTTTGGTCCATGACACAGTAGAGCCAAATGAACTTTGGCATAGAAGTCTTGCACATGTGCAGTACAGAGCACTACCACTTGCAAGAAAAGATGTTGAAGGTCTTCCAGAAATTCAAGCGAAACATGAAGGAGTCTGCAAAGGATGTGCGAAAGGAAAGAACACAAAGAAGATATTTCCCAGTAGCGAAAGCAAAGCAAAAGGAATCTTGGAAATCATTCACTTCGATGTATGTGGTCCAATGTCATCCAGTTCTTTAAGCACGTATGTATACTATGTTTCTTTTATTGATGATTTTTCTAGGAAGACATGGATATACTTAAAGAACTGGATGAACTGGATGATTGTTCTTTTATTGAACTGGATGTATACTATGTTTCTTTAAGCACGTATGTATACTATGTTTCTTTTATTGATGATTTTTCTAGGAAGACATGGATATACTTTATGAAGAACAAAGACGAATTTTTTAGCAAGTTCAAGGAATTCAAAGCCTTGATCGAGAATCACACATAAAAGAATATCAAGACCTTTCGATTGGATAATGGCGGAGAATTTACATCAAATGAATTCAAAGAGTTATGCAAAGATTTAGGGATTAAGAGGGAGTTATCCACTCCATATAATCCACAACAGAATGGGGTTGCAGAAAGGAAGAATAGAACGATCATGGAAGCTGCAAGAGCAATGCTTCATGATCAAGATCTTCCCATGCATCTATGGGTAGAAGATTCCAAAACAACGGTGTATTTACATAACCGTACTCCACACAGAGTACTCAAGAACAAGACACCTGAAGAAGTATTTTCCGGCAAGAAACCAGAAGTCAGCCATCTCAGAATATTCGGTTGTCCAGTATACATACACATTCCAAAAGAAAAGAGTACAAAGTTAGATCCTTCAGGAAAGAAGGGTATATTTGTGGGATACTCTTAAAGCTCAAAGGCTTATAGAATATACTTCCCAAGATTCAAGAAGATCGACATCAGCAGAGACGTAACATTTGACAAAGACTGAGCTTGCAACAAATCTAGAAAGAGACCTGTTGAAGATCCTGAAGAATCAGAAGCACCCAGAATTCATGACACAACCATGAACGAAGAAACTCAAGAAGAAGATCGAGAATTTGAATAACATTAAGAACCTATAGATCCACCTTAGGAGAAGAATCCTCACAAGAGGAAACCTGCTTGGGTACAAGAAGCTATCCAAGGTGTGGAAAGATATGGGGCTCCAGAAGAGAATCACAGAGAAAGAAAGAGTACCAGGTCCTACTCTGTGTATGTAGCTTTATTATGTGACTTTATCAATAAAGAACCTTCCAACTATGAAGAAGCTGCTGAAACAAAAGAATGGAAGGATTCTATAATCGAAGAGTATAAATCAATCATGAAGAATGATGTTTGGGATGTTGTACCAAGACCAGAAGGTAAGTCTATTGTAACTTCCAAATGGATCTACAAGATCAAGCATGTTGTAGATGGAAGCATAGAGAAATATAAATAAAGATTCATGGCTCGTGGCTTCTCACCTAAAGAAGGAATAGATTATTAAGAAACCTTTGCACTTGTAGCCAGATACAGTTCCATCAGATTAGTGCTTGCTTTGGCTGCAGTAATGAAATGGAAGATACACCAAATGGATGTCAAGACTGCTTTCTTGAATGGTGTAGTGGAAAAGGAAGTGTATGTAGAGTAGCCACTCGGTTTTGAGACACATGACAGGGAGTCTCATGTGTGTAGATTGAAGAAATCCTTGTACAATTTGAAACAGGCACCCAGGACATTGTACGGCAGAATTGATGGCTTTCTATCTAGTTTGGGCTTTACCAAAAGTAAAGCAGATTCTGACCTTTACTACAAGGTTGAAGATGGTAAACCAGTGATACTCCTACTATATGTAGATGATTTGTTTGTAACAGGTATGGATGGGTTGATTTCTAATACAAAGAGGAAGCTTGCTTCCAAGTTCAAAATGAAGGACTTGGGTATGATGCACTATTTTCTAGGCATGGAGGTGTGGCAGAATGCAGAAGGAATCTCCCTCGGACAAGGGAAGTATGCAGTAGAGATCCTGAAGAGGTTTGGGATGATGGACTGCAATGCCATGACCACACCTATGGCATCGAACCTGAATCTATTGACTGATGCTTCATTAGAATTGGTTGATGCTACGATGTATCGTCAGATGATTAGGTCCTTGATGTACCTAACAAACACAAGACCAGATATTTGCTTTGTTGTGAACACCTTGAGCCAGTTCCTGATAGATCTGAGACATGTTCACTTGATTGCTACAAAGCATATTCTGAGGTACCTGAGGGGTACAGTTGATTATGGGCTCAAGTATGAGGCAAATCAGAAGATTAACTTGGAGGGTTATGTTGATTCAGATTAGGCAGGCAATGCCATCGATAGGAAGAGCACTTCACGGTGTTGCTTCAGTATGGGATCAAGTGTGATCTCTTGGTTTAGCAGGAAGCAATCCTTTGTGGAATTGAGTACAGCTGAAGCAAAGTATGTCACAGCTTGTTCAGCTAGTTGTGAGGAAGTATGGCAGAGGAAGCTGATGTCTGATTTATTTGATCTCCAGTTGGATGCTACTTATATACATTGCGACAACCAGAGTTGTGTGAAGTTGTCGAAGAACCCGGTGTTCCATGACAAGTCAAAGCATATCGAGATCAAGTATCACTATATCAGGGATATGGTGCAGAGGGGAGCAGTGAAGCTCCAGTATGTTGTGACGGACGAATAGATAGCTGATGTGTTGACAAAGCCATTAGCCAGTGTGAAGTTTGAGTAGTTCAAGGAGAAGCTTGGTGTTCTCTAGATCAAGGTTCCCTCTAAAGGGAAGTGATGACTCCATGAGACATTCTGACATGGTAAGAGGATTGGTTCCTTCCATGGTCAGATGTAATGGTTGAGCCATTCTATCATGGTGAGAGGATTGGTTCCTTCCATGTCAGATGTGAGTGCTGAGCCATTTTGCTGTGACTGTAGGATTGGTTCCTACATTATCAAATATAAGCGTTGAATGCCATTCTTGGAATGGAGGCACCTAGTCAGTTACCAAGAAATCTCAGTCTGGGACTGAGGGCCATTCTGATGAGACTGTAGGATTGGTTCCTACATGATCAGATGTGAGTGCAGAGCCATTCTGAGGCGATTGTATGATTGGTTCCTACAATGATCAGATGTAAGTGCAGATCCATTCTGATTCTATTGTAGGATTGGTTCCTACAATGATTAGATGTAAGTGCAGAGCCCTTTCAGCATGGAGGATTGGTTCCTCACATGGTCGAATGTAAGTGTTGGGCCTTTCTGACATTGGTTGTTAGATGTGAGTGCTGGTCCTTTCTAACAGGGCTGTGGGATGTGTTCCCACATGGTCATATGTGAGTGTTGGGCGTTCCTTTCTGATGTGATTATAGGATTGGTTCCTACATGATTAGATATAAGTGTTGGGAGGGCCATTCTGACTTAGGGTCAAATATAAGTGCTGGAAAAGACCTACATGGAGGCTAGGCCTACAACCAGCATGAAAAAGGGTTGGCTCTATAGAACTTCCTATGACGAGAAGAATCGATAGATAGCACCCATGATGATGATCTAGCAGAGATATTCCAAAACCAGAGATGATCCAAATCGAGTGATGATCCAGATCCAGTGATGATGATCCAGATCGACTGATGATACAGATATAGATGAAGATGAATTGAAGATGATGAGGACTCGATGATGATCCAGATAATACAAAGAAGAAGACTTGTGCTGATAAATTGTGTCGAGAGAATACCTTCCTAGTTAAGAGGGAGTGTTGATTGTAACTTCGTAATGTATTCACTTGTATTTCTTATGTATTGTACCCCGATGTTTATTCTAGGAAGTTCTTGTAATGTAATTGAGTCATGTCATGCCTCGATGTTCCGATCAGGAGTTTCTATAATGTAAACAAGTCATGTCAAGTCAATGTGGGTAACCCTCCTATTGTTCAAGGGTTAAATTCCATGTAGTTCCAGGGCCCTAGGGTTGTTAGACTCACCTAGTGAAGTCGGCCCTAGTGAGTCATTGTCAAGTCAAGAATTAGTATAAATAGAGAGTGAGTCTCTCTATTTATCACACACTCACTCACACTCAGTTGTAGCGCATAGCTGAGGGATAAGAAGTTGTTGGGGCTAGAAAGAAAGAGGCTACTGCTGTCGGGAGATCATCTTACTGTTTTGGGGTTTTAATTTTGGTGTTGATTCTATATATGAGGAAGTTGCAGGGTTTTCTCCATTTATGGTTTCCCCAAGGAAAAACATTGTGTTCATTGTCTCTTGTGTTTGATTGATGTGCTTGTTATTCTCTCAGTTAAAGATCCTAATATAATGCTAGCTTAAATGTTAAAATCTAACATAGAGAAGATGTGTTCATCATTATAACGCAGACTCACTCACTTGAGTAGCGCATAGGAGAGAGAGAGAGATAGAAAAACAAGGAGGAGAATATTTTTTTTGGGTTTTATCTTATACATATTATACAAAGGAAGTTTTGTTGGGTTTTCTTCCCCTTGAGGATTTCCTAGGATAAATATTGTGTCTATCTTGTGATTTTGTTTCTTTCAATGATTCTGCATATGCTACTATTGTGAATTTGGATTGGACACTAATGATATCTAGTCTAGCATATAAAATCTTAACAATGGGATCCTGAGCAAGGAATGTTTGACTTTCAGGGTGAGACGCTAGAGTTGAATACTAAGGACATATATTTTTCCACCATATTATCTCATAGAGGGGCACCAGTTAAATTAGGTGGCACCAGTCGTGGTGGTGATCCCCTTAGTGTGCAAGATTATGTCAATACATATTGTTTTCCAAGTACACAGAAGTTCAGGACACAAATCTCGATTTCCCAGATCACTAGCTTTCCACTAAAAGTGCTTTTGAGCATTGTTGTTAGAGTGGTGAGTTCATCCACATTGTATTTGGCCATGCAGACCCACATGCATATAGTGGTGGAATGTTTGTGAGGTGTAGTCTTTGACTGGTGCTCAGATGGTTATTATTATGAAAAAAAAACTATCAGACTACAGGTTGGGGAAGAAGAAGACCTTTGGCCATGCAAGAATCTTGGTGGCCTTCTTTGAGAGAGAGTGCCTGCTCTGAGCCCTGCAGTGAGATTTCATCCTTCACCTCCACATGAGCCTAAGATCACATGGTGGAGGGATGTGTTACTCCAGTAGGGTGGTGGTGAGATCCACAGTGGTTATGATGATGACTTCTATGCATGGTGGGATCGCTAGGTTCCTGCTTTAGAGAAATTCCCTTATGTTGGCTTGGATTTTCGTGGAGACACTGAGTTAGTTCTCCCTTTAGGAGAAGCATGGAGGGAGATGGGTGAGTATTTGTTTTTCAAATATTTAATTTTTTATGAAATTTTGTTCATAAATGTTATATACATATGTATCATATTCGATCCTAAGTCATCTTTTAATGTCATGTAGATATTGGACCTGTTCGGCCAGAAAAATATCCTATGGATTTTGTATGACCTATAGATAGAGCCGGTGACGAAGTTATGCTTCATATTATAGAGGTAAATTTGGTCAGGCTCACACATGATGTACAGACTCTGAGGATGGAGAGGATTCCCATTTCCATACAGGAGCATGTCGTGGGTGTACCTCCATCCTTGTTACGCCTACTCTAGATGGTGTCCAGGGCTGTGTTGTGTTATCGAGAGGATGTGGCGGAATAAGCTGCAGCTGATGAGGATAAATATACTAACTCATTAAACAAATATGTTTCTCAACATATTTAAATGGATTTACATCTTCCATGGAAATATTTTTCCTTAGAAAAATCTAGTGTGTCAGCCTCTAAACAATATAAACTGTCGCTAAAGCCAGTTTCTCAACGTGCAAATATCTAAGATCAAGACCAGCCAAACAATGGATAAGGTAGTAGATGACATGTTCTTGGAACTCGTCATCTTCTTGAACTATCACTACACCAATCGTAGACTCAGATGCAACCAGATATAATATAACTTCCTTCGTATATTCTAATAGACGCAAGAGAGGAGTTGATAATAGCGCTTTATTTAATGCCTTTAAATATTGTTGTGTGGCTTCCCCCCATAGGATTGGGGTGTCCTACTTGAGTAAGAACATGAATCCCTTAGTAATCTTGGCATAATTCACAATAAACCATTTGAGAAAGTTTGACTTTCCTTGTAGACTATGTAGCTATATAATGGTTCGAGGAGGAGCCAAATTAATAATCTCCTCGACTTTCAATGGATCCACCCGTATACCCTTATTAGAGACTATGAATCCTCGAAGTTGCATCGATTCAACACAGAAGATTCACTTATGGGGATTTAAGTGAATCTTGTAGTGCCTACATCTTTCAAAAATTAAACGGATATGATCTGGATGATCCCTCCTCTTTCTAGAATGACTCAGAAGATCATCTAGGTAGGGTTCGACAATGTGCTTGATATCATGAAAATTGAAATTAATATCTCGTTGAAAGGTTTCCCCGACATTCTTCAAGCCAAAAGGAATCTTCTTGTATGCGAACGTACCCCACAGGAAAATAAAGGCAGTTTTATGCTGGTCCTCAGGTTTAATCTAAATCTGGGTATATCTTAAGAATCCATCCATAAACAAATAAACTTCGCTACTTGCACACACATCAATAATATGATCTATGAATGGTGTGGGGTAGTTTTCCTTAGGACATGCCTTGTTCAAATCCCTAAAGTCGGTACAAACATGTATGGTCCCTTGTTTCTTATCGAATGGAATGTGGTTGGATACCCATTTCATGAGAGAGATAAGGTATATGAAACCGGCCTTCAATAGTTTTTCCACTTCATCCTTAACGGTTTCCATTTTTTGCGAATTCACAAGTCAAAGATTTTTCCAAACAATTTTAACATTAGGGTAAGTTCTGATCTCATTATCTACAATGGATGGGTCTATGCCTAGCATCTCCTCGTAAGACCGGGCAAAGACATCGCAGAACTCCTTCAATAAGGAAATATAAATGGATTCTTCTAGTGAATAATTTTCTCCGATATGAACATTCTCCATGACATCGGTTTTTTTGGAGATATTGATTGGTATAGTAGCATAAATGTTTTCCATATTCCCCTTGGAAAACACTCCTTCCTTAGGAAAAGGGTTAATAGGATTATCAATATCTTCAGTTAGTCTCACGTGAAACTCATAGTTTTCAACCTGCTCAGGTCTGGTAGGAAATATGACTTGTGATTTAGGTATTCACAAAGTTTCTTCAGTCCTATGATATCCTCTGGGATGGCTTCATCAGACAGAAAAACCATATCTAAGAAATTATATGAATAGGCCGAGTTCACCTCCCAAGTAGGAAAGTAGGCTTC
This sequence comes from Pseudotsuga menziesii, assembly GCA_001517045.1. Taxonomy (NCBI): domain Eukaryota; kingdom Viridiplantae; phylum Streptophyta; class Pinopsida; order Pinales; family Pinaceae; genus Pseudotsuga; species Pseudotsuga menziesii. Next base: position 251,088 of record LPNX010178901.1, on the reverse strand, counting down.
ATTTGACTCCTTTAAGATGGAAGGAGTCGAGATGGAATCAACAGTAGAATCGAATATAGCTTGGTAGGATACCTCTGTTGCTAATAAGGGCACATCAGGCTTGCCTTGCAAAGGAAGAACCCATGGGTCAGTTCTATCTACAACTGTACAAATGTTCTTCCCTATACTCGTCGTTCCTAGGTAGTTTATAGGAGCGGGCATATCGAAATTTCCCATTAACAATGTGTACATACCGACTCCCAAACTCTCATTCATTGGCTGTGATTGATCAATAAAAGGTACGTTAGAATCTGAAGTCTCCATACGACCCTTTTGTGTATAATAAATTTGATCAACAGTCACTAACTTTCCCTCATGAGGAAACACGGGGACTTAGAAAACAGATGATGGAATAACGCACATAGCATAGGTCCAACTCCTTCCCAAGAGTAACTTATGATCCATAGGGGTGTCAACAAATTTGATTTATACTTAGACCATTTTCCCTACCAATTTTATATCAAAAGAAGGCAGGATACCATGTGGTAGGAAGGATATTCCGTCGAAAATGGTAAACAAAGTGTTAGAAGGAACTAACTTAGGGGATACCAGAGCTTTCCAACATGAAATAGACATTACGCATGTGGATGCTCCTTCATCTATTACAGTTCGTCCAATGGTTTTTCCGCCATGCACTACATCAATCGAAAATGCCACATGGTAAGTGTCACATACCCCAAATTGCAAAAACATTTTATGTTTTAGGAGACGTTATGTTATAATTTTATTATAAAGTTTGTAATTAATGACCAAGTGGGGTCAAGGATAATTGTATTTAATTGTTGAATAATTTATTATTAAATAAATTAAAGATGAGACAACAGCTTAAGGAGGCTGTTAAATGAGTCTTTTACTGGCCACTTGGTGGAATAGGTTGGGTTGAGAGCATATTGACACTTGGCAACATCCTCAAACTACTTCTAGTTGTTGCAGGAGGCAACTTCCCTATTTTTTTGGTCATGTTCCCCAAGAAACTGGAACAAGAGCAGGTGGCTCATTAAGTGAAAACTGACCCAAAAGACCTAGGCATGCTAATAAAACTTCCCATTGAATTCAGCTAAGACTACTCATTCTTTACTTGTGAAAATTATGAGTGAAATTATTGCACAAGAAATTCAATGGAGGAGTCTAGCAGAAGTTTTTGAGTGAAAAGTGTTGAAGTTTTGAACTAGTGCAGTTGATTTAAGTTGAGTTCATACTGCTACAAGCAGAAATATAACTTTTGATTACTCAGAGGAGTTGCAAAGGTTTCTAAACAAGTTCTCTAACCCAGTGCTTTCAATTAGGTGGACCAATAAACAGGATCGGGGGTCCTAAGATTTGCAGTTCATCTATCTTCAGTAGTTGGTTGGGAGGAACAGGCTCCTTAAGTTGTTGTCTCCTCTGCTACATTTCCAGGTTCTACATGTTCTTTCTAATTTATTTATGCAAGCTTAAGAACAAGAAGGAATGAATTTAGGAAATAATATGTTTATGTGTCTGCTTTATCTGTTATTAGAATTATTTGAAGGAAATCTTTTACTGTGAAAGGATAGATGAATTCTGGATTAGATGTGGATTAGAATAAATGATTAGAGTAATTTCAAATTTACTGATGGATAAAAATACCTAACTGTATTTTTCCACACCTTCAAGAAGGTAGTACTCTAGTACAGTAGCTTAGATTAAATTCTGATGGATAGATCAAATCAAGAATGCAGGATTATGTTATTTACTTTCTATAGATTCTTTATAGAATTTACCAGAATAAAGATTCTCTATTTCAAAGGTTTCCTTAGTTAGAATACATTATTTAAACATAAACAAAACTACTTTCAAGAAAGATCTTTTAAATATACATAGTTATTAAATATTTTAGGAACAGAAAATAACATAAGTAGGAGTAGCTAATAAACAGTAAAAATGAAATATAGTAATCATTTAGGTTTAGCATAAATATCTAAGCAAATTTCATTAATACTATAAGTAAACATCAAATAATAACCATATTATAGTTAACAAAAACAATGCAGGGTTTAGAATTAAAATAAAATACAAAACCCTAAATCTAAGAGGAATTGTCAACTAGCATTCTTTTACTTTCTCTTTTCCAGATTAGGGTTATTGCAGTTATACCCATAGTTTTTGTAAGCAAAATTCTCATTTTTTTTACAATTACATTATCTATATCATAAATGTTTTATACAAAATAAGAATTTCACAGAAAATAGTAATATATTGTTTATTATTTATATATTGCAATAAAACAAGAAAAGATAATTAAAGTAAACCAAATTGATTTTACACAGTAGAGTAGAATTCTACTAAAAATAAACAAATCTATAATATTAACTTAAAAATTAAATTAAAAACTAAAACTATGATAATAATTCTAGCTCAGGTCACAGGGTCAAACCCTACAATCAAGAAAAATTTCATTTCTTCTACTTACATATCATAATAAGAAAACCCTAAGTTAATATTAAATAAAATATGTTTTTAAATAAAATTAACACTTAAGAATCGAGGATAGAAATTTTAAAAGACTGCAAAATGTATTAAAATAACACAGGGCCTTTTCAAAACCAAACTGTCTCTATCCTTTATCAATCTTAACCACCCACTGGTTGAGCCTTACGGCTAACATTTTAAACAAGACAACAAATTAAAAACCCGAATTCATTTATAAAAATAAAATCACAGCAGTTCCAACAAAGTCTCGGCCTAATGGCCTGTCCAAAAATTATTTACTGTAAACCAAGTTCGGTCGAATGGCTTCACAAGAATTTCATCGAACATTTAAATTCACGGCCACACGTCCTATCCAACAAACAGTGTACAATATAGCCACATTAAATAATTTAGAGTTTAGACAAAATATAAAAGATTTCAAACCCTAGGTTAAAGCATATAGAAGAACCCACCTAAACAGAGCTACGACCAATGGCCTTTACAAATTCTTTTGTGAAACAATCCATAGCCTTACGGCCTTTACAATCACAAGAGATCAAAACGCACCGATTGCTTAAGAGTTTGGAACTGGGTAAAACCATTTCATCCAAAAATCCCACATCCATCGCAAAAGGAACCTTAGATAAGAACCGAGGCTTACCGGTTGGTTGAGTAGCGTGGAGAACTCCCTCCTGAAGCAATTTATGCTACCCAATTCCTTCCAACACCTGTTGAAATACCTACACTGTAAATTAGAGAAGGTTAAATCTTTATTTGAAAGAAATTTCAGTACTAAGAATGAAATCTTGTGACTATTGCATAAACAAAATGATCTTACTTGGAGATTTTTGACCTCAGCCGCATAGATGGTGGCATGAACAGAAAACCTAGCCACAAGAAAAGAGTATGCCCGAGCAAGCTAGTAGAACCACTGTCAGAAACCTCGACGAGATGGTTTAAGCCATCAACCAAGACCACGATGAAACCGGAACCGAGACCACACTATTAAACCAGGTAGAGTTCACAAGTGCACAAAGGAAATCTCTCGCAGAGGCAACGAAATGGAAACAAAGGCCCTCACATGCAGAGGTAAGCTATGGCAACAAAATCCCTCACACACAAAAGTAAAAACAATGGTAAATCCATGAGGCCATAATCCGATGGCACTCCCCACAGCAGTGAAAGATAAGCTAAATGTGAGAATTTAGTGTTTTGGGGACGTTTATAGTAAGGTTACAAGAGTCAAAACCCTAGCCACTAACCATCAACCACATGTACTCCACCTCAGCTTTAATACTTTGGGTTTTCTCTATAGTTTTTGGGAGCCTTGGAAGCAACCTACAAATAATAAGGTATTACATAAAACCTTGGTTATAAACTCATTTAAAAATTGGTCGATATCTTATATGTCATAAGATGCATAGTATAATTTTTTTTTAAAAATATTATTAGTTGTAATCCTTGCATAATTAGGGATTACAACTATGTATTGAGGACCATGTAATTAGTAGTAACATGTGCAAAAGATATTTAACCTTGTTAACATTATAAACAAACACCCTTATAATAAATTATAGGACTTGCAAAAACACTCTTCGAAAACCTATGATATTACATTGGTTTAAAATGCTTATATATATCAGATTGCAAGTTTAGGGATACTTAGCATGATCCTTGGTAAGAATATTATAGCATAGTTTTGTTTATATAGGGTAATAATTTTTACATAATATCTCCTTGTGAGATGAAGGTCATGCAAAGTCTAGGTTAGATAGATTCTTTAGGAAATGATCTCGTCATTCCTTACACAAAGCAGTAATACTACTTGTTTAACGATATAATGTTCATCTTATTGCATTTCCACCTGGTAAATACCGAAGTAGTTAGTAGAACTATTTTCTGCATTAAATCATTAGTTCCATGTATGTATGAATGTCAACCATTATACCTTATAACTATACCTAGACTTAGTTTTTTCTAGTTTATATAACATTTGAATATATGTTGAGACAAATACATATGAATTACCAGGGTAATAGGTAATAATGTATCAAATGACCTAGTATGCAAATTTATCTTTCTCTAGAATTGTATATAGGACTGAAGATGATAATAGATAAATGAAAGTATGATGAACAAGTTATAGTCGACGCTAGGTAGAAGAACATCTAGATTTATGTTTGGATTTTCTAAATATTTACGCTTACAAGTAACTAAATAAGAAGTAATTATACAGTTTCGACGATACCTCCTTATTTGATCAAAGTTGTAAACTAAACAAATATACTAGCATTTAATTTATGCTAGTTGAGATAATTTAGTCTCGATCCTAAAACTGGTTTACAAAACGTCTTACCTATAAAAAGACCTGTAAAAGAAGCATCACTTCACTCCATTAGCTAAAAATCTAAGTAAGCCTCGGACATGAACTGAAGTTCCTTCATGTTTACAAACAGTAAAAAAAAAATTAGTACATAGTAAGCAAAATAGATGTTTCAGCCCATGATTACTTCAGATCATTGCCTGCTAAATCAACTTTTAATACTAATTTATAAAAGAAAATAATTGAGTATGCAGATACAGAATTTAATAAGGAATTAGTCAATTCTAGTTAAGACCTTAATATGTTAGTTGTTAACGGTTAAATGTCCCTCTTATGCGACAATTGTAAACATTTATTGTTATAAGAAAAATTTTAAATTTTTATGAATTTTTGGAGTATTACAGTAAGGTAGGCATGGTTTAAGATCAAAAAGATTAAAATTAGATATCAAGATTGCAGATTCCATACTACCAATGGCCGCCAAAAGTGCATCTCATTGTGAAGGAAAAGTTTGTAGAACTTCTAAGGCTAACATTGCACAATGAGTTTGGGTCAGATTCTCCACAACCGAGTAGTTGGGAGAAGCCCTTGCGTTAGGATTGTGAAATATATTTTTGAAAACACCTTTCGGTGTCTTCGTCATAGAATCAGCCTGTGTATCTATCGAAAGTGGGGTTGATGCTTCGACAGTCTGTTTGTCTTTATGCAGAGAATCAGTTTAGTAGTTTTTGTTTTTGGTTTGCAGTAAGTTATGGGATCGAACCATTTTAATATATGATTGATCAATAAAGGGAGCATTATGTGTGCCCCCAGCATTGTTCAGATCACTAGAAGTCATATTTTTTCCTTGCAAGAATGTGTCCTTGAGGACTACAGGTTGTTGTCGTTTTAACAACTTATGTTCTTGATCCATTAAGGGGCATTGATAGATCAGGTGATCTTCCTGGCATACCTTGCAAGGAAACTTTAAGTTCTTCTTATCTTTCTTACCCCCCTTAGCATTATTTGTGGGTTTTGTTTATTCTAACCTCCCTCACCTTTCTTACCCTTATTATTTTTCCCATCGGAATGATGAGTACCCTCCTGGGTAGATTACAAATAAACATTTGTATTATGGGGTGAAAGAGTGTCATCCTTGGCTTCCAAAGCTACAGATTGTTTCAGTAACATTTCATGTATATGTTTGGCCAATGATTCTATAGTTGGTAACTCAACTAAACCCACCACGCCATCGACATGTGGTCTAGGCTTTGGTTTTGCAAAGTCTATATTGGACCTTGGTGCCTCAGGTATAATCTCATAGAGAATCCCAGACTAAGCATAAATCAAGTCCATCTGATGGGCCCTGAGTATGGCTTCCTCCTCTGAGGCCACTCCCGAAGTTGAAATTTCCTTTCAAATGTACAACAATAAAGACTTCAAAAAATGTTCCAAAAGGAATTCGGGAGGAATATTAGATTTAATGAGACTCTTTATTCTTCTCCACTCATGAATATGATCACTATAATTCATATTTTGTCCTTGCAGGAACGGGTCCTTGAGGACTATAGGTTGTTGTTGTTTTATCAGCTTCTGTTCTTGATCCATTATGGGGAATTGATAGGTCAGGTGATCTTCATGGCATAGCTTGAAAGGAAACTTTACCTTATTCTTATCTTTCTAACCCCCCTCAACATTATTTGCAGGTTTTTGTTTATTCTAATCTCCCTCACCTTTCTTACCCTTATTCTTTTTCCCATTGGACTAATGAGTACCCTTCTAGGTAGATTACGCACAAACATTTTTATTCTGGGGTGAGGGAGTGGCATCCTTGGCCTCCTTTGTTGCGGATTGTTTCACTAAAATATCATGTATCTATTTGGCCAGTGATTCTACATTCGGTGACTCAACTAAACCAACCACGCCATCGACATGTGGTCTAGGATTCGAATTTGCAAAGTTTGTATTGGACCTTGGCGCCTCAGGTATAATATCGTAGAGAATATGACTGTGCATAAATCAATTCCATCTAAGGGGCCATGAGTATGGCTTCCTCCTCTGAGGTCACTCCCAAAGTTGAAACGTCCTTTGAAATGTACAACAATAAAGACTTCAAAAATTGCTCCAATAAGAATTAGGGAGGAATATTAGCTTTAATGAGACTCTTTCTTCTTCTCCAATCATGAGTATGGTCAGATATATGAGTGGTCTTATTTTTTCGAAAGGTCAACATAAGGTATGTATCGACATCATACCAGATAGGAAGTTGAAAATGGTTGAAAAAAATGATTGATAAATCAAGAAAACTATCATAGGCGGCAGACGGGAGTCCAATATACCATTTAGCCGCAACACTAGTCAAATTTATTTTAAATATCCTCAACCGAATCAAATCATCGTTCAATAAGTTAGAGGAACACCATAAGTGAAATGTCATGACATGGTCACTTGGATCCTATCCAGTTTTTCCTTCAAATTTGGGAATGTCAAAAGGTAATTTGATGGGGACCGGTGGCCAAGTTGGATCATGGCACATAGGGTCATTCATAAGTTTTGAAAGGTCTGGAAAGTTTAACGTTTCCAAAAAGGTAATATATTCCTAACTGGAGATTGATATTGATGAGTTTGGGATGAGGAAGTTCCAGAACCCAAGTTCCCAAAAGGTTGGTGTGGGTTTCCCCCATCCACCAGCTGTAAATAGTAGCAATGTTTTGAAAGGGGTTCCATCAAAAGGCCAAAGGACTAATGACCTAAGCCATGTTATACTATATTCAACTAGTTCTAGTTGAAGCTAGAGTCATAGATACGAGGGTAGTGATTCCTCCAATGAAAAGTGAAAAAGGAGAGCTTCCGAATGGTGCAACCAAAACTTGACTAGAATTTTGAAAGTTGAAGCCTGAAAAAGGGTTATGGATTATATATAAAACACCTGCATAAGTAGTTGAGGGACCTACATAAGGTGAGGATGGAGGAATGTTTCCTTGAAACCATGGAAAATCTTAGACAAAGGAAGTGGAACCACCAGGACCACTTTGAGTGTTTTGAAAAAAATGAAAAGAGGTAAAGGGTACATTCGGTATCCCAGTGACAACCATACTAGAAGGACCAGCACTATTTGAAGGCGATGGGGGATTATCCACTCGAGCACTCGGAGAAACTAAGGTTGGAAAGTTTAAAGACACCACTAGTGCGGTAGATGCATTTGGTCATGGTTCACTCACAGGTGAAGGAGAAACTCCATTGGAAACCATGGCTGAAGTGGGGGTGGACATATCCCCCAAGCCTTCTCTTAAACTGGACATTATAAAATTCAAAGGAACACCAACTCCAGGTGGACCGAATGAACAAATTTGTACCAACACAAGATATATTAGGTCAATAAGGGATGAGTTGTAGTTCCTTGCAAACTCTTCAACTTTCAAATCTTTGATTTCTACTGGAAAAGGATCATTCTGAGTGTATCTAAGTTCAGTTTCCCCTGGAATTTCACTAACACTAGTTGATTCAAAAGAACCGTTTGTGTCCAATCTTTTCCTTTGAGGTGGTGGTGGACGCTTCACTATTGAAAGCGAGGGAAGGATTTGTAACCTTCTATACCTACAAGGAGGTTGATCCTCCATAGCTATATATTTTAATCACACACACCTAGAGGTAACACTAGATCACAGGAAGTCCAGAGAGCACACCACTAACATATTCCTAAGTATCCAAGGTAGGTAAAATATATACCTTCCAATGGAACTTTTGGGATGATTAGGGCCCAGAACAGACTATTGAAGATCAAAGAGAAGTTACTTGGGATCTCGTGAAAATTTTTATGGGTGAAAGCATTTGAATCACCAAACCACCCTCTCAAATTGTTGTATGGGGTTCCCTCCCAAGTATGCCCTAGGTATAGTGGAAATAACCTTCCTTCGTCACTCGTGAAAGATCCCTAAGTCAAGATACTAAAGTTACCAAGCCTACAAAAATATTTTGGCTAAACAGTCATAGGTCCGACTGATGTGCATGGGCAGGGTATCTAAGCCCGAAATCCAAACAGTATTGGCACTGCACGGGGCCAAAAGGTGGTGCTGGATGAACCTGCGAACGTATAGTAGTCCTAGTGTATGCTCGAACAAAGTATTGGAGAGGTATCTATGAAACTAAGTCCTCACACGACCTCGTGCTTGACTACCGTGTTAGAGGATATTTCTAGATGATCTTTCTGTAAACTTCTATTTCCTAAAGACAAGTCACTATGTATGAGTTTTAAACGATCTTGGATAGTTGTAGATCACCTACTCCAAGATCCTAGCCTAAGCTAGCTGGTGTAGTCCCTAGAAATAAAGTGTTACTAGTTAATTTTAATTAATAACATTCTTTTTAGGGTTGTTTTTACTCAGTGTAGTGGAAATGAAACTTGTGGTGTTATGAGTCAACTGAAAGCAAAAGCATAAAATGATGTAAAAATTCAAATATAATTGCTATTCAAATTATTTTTTTCCTTTTTCAAAACACATGAAATTTACGTAATGAACTTTGAAAAAGTAAATACTTTTTATTTTTTGAAAACTATTCAAAAACAAATGTACAATCAGTTTATCTAAGACTATAAATGCAACTAAAATGTTTTGTTTTTTTTTTATCTTTCAAAAATAAAAAAGATAAATGCAACTTAATGCACTTAAGTAAGTCAGAAAGTATGAACATATGTAAATGCAAGAAACACTATTCAGATCTCACAATCACAACCTTGAAGTCTCTGCAAAGTTGGGGCAAAAACCTACTTGGGTTGAACTACTAAAGTTGGAAACAAAGTAGATCGAAAAATTGGAATAAGTAAAGGTCAAGAGAACTACTAAAGTAAATAGACAACAAATGAGTAGATATAGGTACTAATAGAGACCAGAACACATAGAAGCTACTCACACTCCTACATGTGATTCCAAGAGGAAATACCTAAAATAAATATTACACATACATTCAATCTAGCCTACCCAAAAGAAGACTTATAAAATCCAGATAACGAAGATTTGCAACAGACAATAGACTAGCAAATGTGAAGGACACAACCCTATAAGCAGTTGGGATATCAAAAATTCCCAAAGAAAGCAAACCCTATAGCTCTGTATACCCACCTATAGGAAACTCGTGATTGTTCTGTGGCAGAATCGTGAGTCACTTGTAATTATTCTTAAGGAAATTTACGAGTTTACAGAGAACTCACGACTGTAAGTACAGGAAACCCGCAATTGGTTCCTCGATTTTTCAAAAGGAAAAATGAAAATGTCAAGAATCATAAAGATCCAAAAAGAATGATTGAAAATCAACGGTTGCAAACCACAATAGAAACAAAAGGAGAAAAAACTAGAAAGAAAACTCAATTGAAGAGACCCCAACACAAACTAGATTCCCTAATGGAGCCATCAGTTCTGTTGTGAGGGAAATCTACCTTGTGACTTGGGGTAATAAGGTCACAAACATACTATGGATGTGACTTGCATACATCAAAGGTTTAGAAACATATGTAAGAGAATAAGAGTTAGTAGAACACATACCTTTTTCTAGACGGCTGCTCCAAGATTTAACTCTCCTCCTCAAATGCTCCTCGACCTTTTGATATTCACACCTGCACCAAATATTGATTTTTCCTTAAAGCATCTTTTATTGTTATATAAAGAGACATGAATATATCACAATTGCATTTAGAAATAAATAACAATGTAGATCATAACTCATAACAATAAAATCATGTACTAAGACAAATATGGAAGAAAAACACTCTTTATTGATGAAGTTAAGCAAATGTTACAACCTTGTCTGAGAAAAGCTTCTTCTGTAGACCAAGACCTAAGTTCTCCTTGCTCCTCTCTCCAATATATTCCTCTAGCATAACCTTACTCTCAAACTCGCTTCTTTTATCCTCTACCCCTCCCCTCTCTTTATAGTTGTTGGTGAGGAGAGGCTTCGAGGCCTAGGATGGTTAGGGGAGTTAAGGAAGTTACCAATCTAGACCCAACTGCCCCTAAACTAATCATATTTTTATTTTTAAGCTTATATTAATGGAACTTGCGGGTATATATAAGGAAACTCATGAATGACTTGCGACTTTTCTTCAGGAAACTCGCAAGTGCAACTTCTTAGCGATAACTCGCGGGTTGCATATGGGCTTACTCGTGAGTGACACGCGAATTGTCATAAGAGGACCCATGAGTGCAAGGCAATCTCATCCATAAAAGTGGCAAAGTTGAAGTACTCAGTATGTATTCAGGAACCAACTTATCTATAAGGTTAAGGTCACTTCAATCCATAGTGTCCTTTTGTGTAACAAAATGATGGATTCGTTACTCAGATAGAGAAGTGTCATTTCATGGTATAACAATGAGTGATTTATATTTATTCGAATCCATTTTTTATGGGTTTCCTTTAATGGTTGGAGAGTGATATTTATTCACCTTAATATTTCCACCTTTATCAGGCTTATCTCTACAACACATTATTAACTTGTAGATTGGGAGTGGTTGTGCAACTCACTATATTATGCTAATTACATTATGTGACTAGTTGATATGAATGAGAACATAAGGACAATAGTCACATGGGCCAATTTACAAAGTCAATATGGATGAGGGCCTACCTTATGCATTGAATGATAGGATTTTAGTTCAGTTTGAATGATCGGTGGTTCAAATTTCATCATCTACTTGTCAAAAACTAGTATAGTTCACTCTTGTGTACTCAATGGGTTTCTACCAGCCTGAATCCTCTCTTTCTAAATTGCATGACACTATAGATTGAAACATTGTTTAAATTTTTTTTTAAAAGCCCATGAATATAGAAATATAATAAATAAAAGGGTTGGATTTTACTTACAGTGTTTTCAAATCTCACTTGAGATGCCACCAAGAAATACTTAACCCTAGATGAATTTGAAAAGAGGACAACGATTTACTATTTAGAGAAATTCCCAAAGATCGAGCTATTTGTTTGGAGCGCTGAAATGTCGACTATGATTCAAGTCGAATATTCCTCTTAATATTAGTGTTCAAGTGGTATTCGAAGTGGCTATAAAAATAGAGATACAACAAAAATCAATAATCTAGATATGGAGTATACCCTATCAAGATTTAGTTCTAATTTCCAACCATTTTTAATTAGAACTAAATAATTAATTGTGCCTTTGTAATTGTGCAAATCTATTATAAAAGCAATGCAAAAGAACCAAAACATGCTTGAACTATGAAAATTAATATATGTGACTGTAGTGCCTTGAATTCAAAGCAATGGCCACATGAAATTTAATATGAAAATTTTAAATAGCCATGATGTCAAAATTAATTTACAAAAAGAAGGTATGTTCATGTTTAGATTTTAAAAGAAAATAAGATCAAGATAAATTTTACAAGTGAAGGAACAAATGGCAATTTTATTGAATAATCTTTATATACTTGCAAATTAATCAAACTCGATGGTTGTAATTTCTAACATGATTTGGCCAAAAGAAATAATGCTTTTGAAAATTGAACTTTTATGACTGAATTAGAAAAACCTAATAACACGGTAATTTTGAAGCATGTTTTCATCCTTGAGTGTTGTTCACATTCCCCTCCAATGTTGCTTGGGAAAGCAATTCATAACGTAACATACATGAGAACAAAAAAAAATTAGGTAGCATATGTCAGCTCAATTTTAAATTTTACTCAAAAGTTGTAAAAAATTAAACTAGCATTTTTGTGTTACACTTGGATCTATCAATCACCAAATGGGATCAAAATTTATAAGTGTAAACATTTTTTATCTGTTTTTTTTACAAATCGAGAAAAAAATTACAACTCATTAAATTTTATCTAGTTCTTGATATATTTGGGTTTAATATGGATCTATGCCAATATTATGCAGATAACTGTATAAACATAATTGAAATTTGCATGTAGAGAAATCAATGCAAGATTTTGTAACAATTTAATAACTACAAAATGAATTGAAACTTGAAAGCATATCTAGATGTGTAAGCTACATTGTATTGTTTTAATTTTATGATGCAAATTCTTGCAGCCAGTATAGGCCATCTAAGGGTCATTGCAAATCAGAGTTTAGCAATCCAAGAAGATATTAACTTACCATGAGGAATGGATGTTGATTCAACTTTGTAGAACTTGCTAGATAGCTCGTAGTAAAATATAAATTTCACCTAGAAACAAAGATGTGGTGGTGTTGATTCCCATCTCATCTCAAAGAATACCTTATTGACATGAGAATGATGAAAATCAAAGTATATTCAAGAAGGTGGGAGGCATAAGAAATTAGATGGATGGTTGCACAAGTTCAGTGAAACTAGTTTCAATCATTTAAAACAAATGTATTGAGGTCTTGAAGGATTGAAAGGTTCCATGTAAAAGAAATTATAGGAGACCTTGACTTGATTCAGTACTGACCTAAATTTAATCACATGAATATAAACACTTTTACGGTTACCACACAACATATTTACTTTGTAAGCGTCTGTTAAGTGGTCTCCTTTAAAGGAGAAGCTTTAAGGTCAACCCCAGCAAGCTTCATTTCACACTAGTTTAATTATTTCATTGTTTACAATGTAAGAAGTTGTGAATTGGAGGGAAATAGGATCCATTTCACCAGTTATTTAAGCTTCCTTGCTATACAATTTTGATGGCCTCAATAAAATTAATGTTCAATGAATTTTTGATATATAAATACTTAAGGAAGTACTATCTCCTCTATTAGATTTAAACCTTCACCAAATGAATAGGAAGCAGGTAAGATGATTGGATTGTTGCTTCAAAGGAAATGATTTCTAAGTTCAAATACACAAATTAATTCATATAAGTACACTCCAAAACTCATAAGGTGCATTACTAAAACATACAATCTTTTAGTTTCCTATAGTTATATGATAGTGCTATAGTGTTATGACATTATTTTCAAGGAAGAACGTATATGAAGATATGAACCTTGACGAATTCACTTACTGCCATTTAATTTTTATTTTTTTCCTTCAAGAACCAGTCAATTTATCACATCCTCCATGCAAGCAAGCCACTTGAGGGGGTTTATTTAAGTAGTTGACTGAAGTGATGCCTTGTCAAAATCCATTTATTTCATTATACTGTTTTCCAATGGACACCTTAAAATGTATTTGGGAAATATTCCAAAACTCTTATTTTTCATTTAGTAACACATGGAAAGTTCTTCTCTTGGCACTCTCATATGAAGTTGGATTAGGATTAATAAGTCAATTTAGAACTTGAAAACTACTGGTGTTACTTTATCATTTGTATTATTTTACATTTATAGATCTTCCAAAAACACTTGTAGGTTTCCAGTAATACAATAAGAAATGTTTAACAATCTAAATGAGACCTAACATTTAAATCACCAATTACATTTAAACTTTTGAAAAAAAAAATATGCCCAATGCCAAGACAATGATATTGTATAGCCTAACAGTTTATAATGCATTCTTCTTTATAAACTTCCTAAGTGTCCCCTTCATTAAGCTCACAAAACAACCCCAAAATAGAGATGCTACCTCTAAAACTTTCATTGCCATCCATAATGAATATAAGCTAGGGGAAGCATCAACTAAATTTGATCAACTTGTAACACTGTCATACAACTAGATTTTGTATGCAATAGGAAGAGATATACCGATTGAAGAAGAATAACAAATTAAGTCTTGGAAATCACATTCAATGTATAAACTATAATATACCAACATACATATAGACATATGCCAAAACGCAAAAGAATCAAGAAAACGACACCTGAGAATAAGGCGTCTCGGCGGTCTCCAAAATGCATAGATAATCACATCAAATCCCATAAAATAAATACTTTGATATCCTGTTCACTCAAATCGAATATTTCAAAATTCAAACCATGTTTCATTTAGCCACATATCTTGATATCAAGAACAGTATTAACTTACCTATTCAAAATAAAGAACTCATGATCCATTCCCAATTGTAGTTGTTGGACATGTCAACATTCTATATTTGAAATACAAATCCTAACATTTTAATGAAAACATTGTACAAAAATACTAATTCTCGGAATAATACAAGAAGTAACATAATTATATGTAGAAGAGCATATATACATTATAAACTAAAATAGGTAAATTAAGTACACTTTAAAATCTACAATACTAATCCTAAGATAACTAATACTTAAGGTCACAGAAAACATTTTTAATAACATTTGTAGTAATAGACATGTGTAGCTCTCAACTACTAAAAATAAACCCACAAATAAAATTGAAAATATAGGTATAGGGTTTAGAAGTACATGAAGATTATATATTTGTATTGTGAACTCACATGATTTAAGATCAATTTCTCTGCAATGAACTCATAGGATTTAAGAGCAATTTCTCGGTAGTCTTTTTAATTTTGGCATGTTCATTCTCGCACTGTCATCAGCGGGCAATTTCTCTTCTCCTCTTGAGTGCATGGGTTACACCATCGAAGATGAACACGGGCTTCTCGTGAAGGAACAAAAGCTTTCAAATTTTTCGGAGGAAGTCAATTAAATGGAAATTTCTTATCAATTCTTCCCTATTATCCATGTTCTTGCATCTGTAAAATCCGAGAGGAGATTTTGAAAAAAACAACTCTGAAGGAAGAAATGTAGTAATCGATTGCAATTTTTCTCCCAATGAGGGTTTCCACTGAAACACGCCTACCAAGTGAGTGTTGTGAATGAAACATGCCTACCAACTGGTGTCAATAGCTCCCATAAATCCTGAACCACCATGGCACAACTGGTTTCAACTACTCCCATAAACCTTCAACCCCCATGGCATCTGTTTAGTCGTCCCTTTACCTTGAGTCTATTGAATATGTTTAGTTTGCAAAAGAGACGCACACACAATTTCATTGAGGAAAAGAGGGCATGTTGAACCACTAGCCCCTTGTCTATTATACATTAAATCCCTTTCATTGGAGGAAAAATCACCAATTTCTTTGTAGTTTTATAAAAAATAGGTTTTGTTTCCTTGGCATTGGCGCCAAAACCTCAAAACCCCAATATGTAACCCCCAATTTCTTTATAGTTTGATAGAAAATAGGATTTGTTTCCTTGGCATTGGTGCTAAAACCCCAAAACCCCAATTTGTATGTAGTTTGATAGAAAATAGATTGGATTTATTTTTATTTAATTTGGTGTAAATTTAATTTTTGTTTATATTGTAATTTTTTTATATAAATATAGAGTTTAAATATAGTAGTTTAATTATTTTTTGATGTATTATAAATTTATTTTTATATAAATATAGAATTTTATATATTAGTAATTGTAGAGACTAAATATATTTTAAATAATGAGTTTTTATGGGTAATCTTGGATTTTAAGTGTTTATATTAATGATACCTAAACATGCATCTCTATGAGTTTGATGGTTGCATCTCTATCTTCCCATCAATTAGTGTGGAGGGTCTGGTAGAAGTGCACCAACTCTCTTTTTATGTTTGTCTGTTTTGTAATGTTGTTTCCCTATTTGTCCACCAACAAAGTGATTGTGTTGTGATGCTTGCATTGGATCATGGTGTTGTGGAAGACCTTTGAATTTCTTTCCCCTTCTTTAAGCCATAATATTCTCGACTTTTTTCACCATAGAATATCCTCCTAATGGTATCTCTCATCAATGTGTGTTTGTAGATTTATTTATTCTTCCTTATATGGTTTAATCTACCGTATTCAATGATTATTTGTTGCAAGTATTCCAATTTCATTTCTAACTCATGCTTATCCTTGAGAATGTTTCAAAACACCTCTTTGTTCTAGTTTTTTATCTTGGTTTTGATTTTTTTCATCATTTGTTGGAATTGATACATCTGGGAGGCTTTATTCACTCTTTCTTCCTACCACCATGAGGCTATATTGCTCTAGAAATATGGGCATTCAAGCAAAAATTATCAAATCTGAAGGGTCCATTCCTTGGGTGGTCATAGAGCTTGATGTTTAGGCATACAAGCCAGTTATCATAACCAACACACAGAAGGGCCGAATTTTAGCCCAGTGGGCTATTTTTCCCTATTTTCCTCCCAAAAAAGATTCACCATTTTGCATTTTTTGAAGCCCTGTTTCGCCCAATTTTGATGGGGTAAAAATTTTGCACCTTAAAAATCACCAAATTATTATATAAACGATATAAAGTCCTCGGAAATTGAAATATTTTTTGAAAAATATCGCCAATCATTTTATAGTTGGTGTTTTAAGAATTGGTAATATTCGCCAACATTTATACACTTTTAAATAAGTAGGGTTCCTTAAAATCATCCCTGGATTTGAGTAACTATGTTTTCTGATAATAGGAAGTGATCTAATATAGAATTTATTTGGTGAGCTCCCTCCCACTTTTATTGTTCCATGTAAACATGTCATTAATGATATCTACATCTACCAATTTAAGATATTGAATGAGATCTTTAAAGAATTCACTTGCAACATCCATCCTTCGTGTTCCTCCTTTTTTCTCTAAGAGAGAGGAAATGATGTTTAAGTTCACCCCAAGCACCTAATGTTGAATCTCATTGATGTTATAGACTCTTTATATGTGGTTAAGGAAGCAAGTTTTTCCTATGTTTTTCTTGGCCCATAAAAATTGGTAATGATTTTAAAGATTGTTATTCCTAGCACATGAAACTTTATTGATAGTGTGGGTGAAGATGAGAAAAGGCCCTACAATTGGATCACACATGGATCCCATATTCCTCCTACCACCTCTCTTGTATCTAGGTCCATGGATTGACAAGCATTAATACAGTAGTGAATTTCCACTCGGTTAAAATTTTAGCTCGAGTACTTAGTTTCTTGGAGCATCACAATGGCAGGTTGTTCATAGGATATCATATTTCTCAGTATTCCTTGTTTACTCTTTCTGTTGATGCCCCCTATGGTCCAAGTGAATCATTTCATTTTTATTGGTGGAGAGGTTGGTTGGAAATGTGTCTATCATTAGAACATACAAACTGGAATCGATTAGATTTTCTCTAAGAGCTTGAAGAATATATTTATTTCTTTTTCAACCTTGTCTTATTTTCTCTCTAAGAACCTTAAATTGATGTTTTGGTGAGCCCATTTTGATTCCCAATTAAGGGTATACCAATTTTTCTTTTGCATCTTATTTTAAAGCTTCTATCTTATCTTTGTGGAGCACTTTCTTAAGGATCTCAATTTTCTTTTCTAGTATAGATTATATGTCTTCTCGATCATATGCATCGATTAGTCCTTGATTATGAAGGTCACCTATCTCCATGTCCTTCCCTTCTTTAGATTCATGAAGATCATTATTAGCTAGGTGAAAAATCTTAACAGGTCATGATTTGTCTTTACCTTTGATATATTTAGTTCTTTGATTTTTCTTATAGCCATAGATTTCCATTTCTTGTGGTTGTGTTTCTTGGTTAACAGCAGGAGGTTCATGGTGGATTTTCTCAAGGAAATTTCTTATCACCTCCATTTCCAATAGCACTTCAAAACTCTTTGTAGTGATGGGTTCTTTGCCTTTATTCTCGTGGGTTGTTTGCATCCCTTGATTTTCCTAAAGCTTGCTCTAGTGGATCCTTGAAGGTCTTTCTTTTGTTTGAGCTTGGAAGGGGGTGGGGTTTTGTTGAGAGGGAAATATATAGAAAGGTTCATATGCTCATGACATTTCTTGCACCGAAAGGGGATATGCTCATAGTCGATAGTTTGTATCCAGTAATTATCATGATGATTGAGACATATTGATTTTGGGAGCGCTATGGAGATATTCATGTAGACACATATATGAGCATAATAAGTATACCTTCCCCTTTTTGTTACCTTTGAGGACTTGGCGCATGTGCCTAGGGTATTTTCGATGATTTCTAATGTTTCTTCTTCCTAGTACTCTTTGGTGAGCGAGTACAGTCGGATCCACAAAAGGGGCATGGGAAAAATAGACCTACTGAGTTGAAAAAGTATGGTCCATTTTGAAAGACTAGTTCCCTGTCCTATAGACTAGTGAAAATAGCCATGAAAAAACCTTTGGAGCCCAATTTCAGATTGACTTGTCCTTATTGTTTCAATTTTTTATTTATCCACCGTGTGTAATGTCCATTCAGAGGGCCAGATACCCATAAGTTTCCCTATGAGTGCATGGTCTTCTATATATTAAATGTAGAATCATATTTTGGTAGAGGTGATTTCATACCCAGGTATTATAGTGGCTTTCGAAATACAACCCCCTTTGTTTTTCTCCATTTGTTTGGCTACTTGATGGCTTCTCTAGATTTTGTGGTTAAGGTTGGGTTTTCCCTATGTCTCCCATCCCTTGGGCCATCATCAAGGCTTCATCTAAGCCATCGATATGTTTTGGTATGGTTTTGGTCTAAGTACTCCTTTTAAACCATGGTGAGGGTTTGCTTGAGGAAAACCCCTATCTCCCACTCTCAATAAGATCTCTTCGTAGGAGGTATTCGACCTCCCTCCAATCTCTCGATCCATACCTGCCCTTCACTCTTCATCCTAAAATGCAAAACGTAGCAAAACCCTAGCTCTCCTAATCAACATTGGTGGGGAATATTGCTCAAAAGAGTTTAATGCATTATAGCAAATGCATGGTATTGCAAGGAATAAGACTAAACCATATTCACCACATTAAAATAGAGTATCAAAGAGGATGGATTTCCTCTTTAAAAGGACACAAAGATGAGCTTTGATCCACTGTATGTGCACAGATCACAAAATCATTTAATAAAATCTATTTAGGTGCAACCACATGTTCGACCACTACCTCAACGTGACTGCATAGACCTCATGAGAATTGAACAAAATTATATATATATATATATATAATGTACATGTAATATGTATACAACATAATGATCAATAAAAATAATTATTTTAGAATATAAATAGGAAGCAAACTTATATAATGCTTTATATGTATTAAAAAAAATCAAAACATTGCTGCACATTTTAAAAAGTGAAATTAGCAGCAAAACTGCTTATACCTGCCTTAAGAAATGGTTTAATCTAATAATTTAAAAATGTTTTAATTTAATAGTTTTACATATCTAGGTTTAATTTAATAATTTAAAAATGTTATAATTTAATAGTTATTTATAACTCAAATTTAATCTCATAATTTAGAAATGTTTTGATCTAATAGTTATATATTGGTTAAAGTTAAAGTTTGACATGAAAATCATTGGATAATAAATAAAAAGTCATAAGAAAATGTCTTGTCATTTAGAAAAATCAAAATTATAGAGATTTTATAAAATTTGCATTTCTTTATTAACAAAACCTTACCAAAATAAAATATAATTTTTCTATTAATAATAAAAATGTTAAATAAATTATTAAATTTTGGTAAATCTCTAGTATAATGTCAACTAATTAAAATATTAATCATGGTATTTATTTGAATAAACCAATAAATATTTTAAAAAAAATATTCAATATTTAGTTTCATTAATATGTTACTTTATGAAATGTGAAAAAAAACTTAATTGAATATCAAAATAAATACTCGGTCATTTCGATACTGTGGTTTCTCCGACAGCAACATCAACGACCACCATTTCGATACTGTGGTTTCTCCGACAGCAACATCAACAACTAACCACCACAGAAATTTGGCAACAGAAATCAAAATAAATATTTGAAAATTTTAGTTTAAAAAAATTATTCAATAAATTTATATTAAAAAATATTATAATATGTTAAAGTTTATATATATATATATATTTAAGAAAATATTATATCTAAATAAAAAGTTTTATTCAGTGATATAACCATCTTCATTGTGATGTGATTGTCACATCTATCAAGATTAGTCATTATGGTTATTTTAATAAACAAGAGACTTGACATTATTAGATTTTATTTCTAATTTTATAAAAAAAATATTATTATTTTATATATATACATATAAGTTTATTATATTTAAATAAAAGTTGTATATAGTGATATAGTTATACTCAATCATTGTGATGTGAGTGTCACATCTATTAAGATTAGTCATTATTATTATTTTAATAAACAAGACAATTGCATTGTTATATATTTTTTATTTTTTTTATTTTTAAATATTTTTAATATCTAATAATTTTATTTGCACACTAACCAAATTTAGTCAAATCATTAAAATGAACCAATAATAAAATGAAAAAGTAGATTTTAAAAAATAAAAAATATAATTTTATTTTTAAAATATTAATTTAATATATGAATTTTATAAAAGTTATGTAAAACTTTTGAAAAAGTATATAAATTAATTAAAATCAAAACTATAGCTATATTCTTCCTTGACACTTATAATAAGATGGTAATGTTATTTCCATTTACAAATCCTATGAACAACACAAAATGAATAATAGACAATGTAAAACTCAAAACTATAGCAATGTTACATAATATAATCTGTACCCAAATGGATTTTTATATGTTGGTACATGGAATCAATCTTTATAAATATCTTTTGAGAAAACACAATATTTAAAGGAAAATTAGTATCATTTTGAAAAGAGTAAGTAAAAATTTACTTCATAGACCCATGACATAGAGGAAGTACGGAAAAATAAAGTTCACAAAAATGAATTAGTATATCGTTCAAATTAAAAAGCCAAACATATTTCAAGTTCATTTGAAAAGACAGAACCGTTTAAAATGACTTTCATTATGTATTTTGGATTTGGAATTGTCGGTTGGTGAATTCCATTTTGGTTTTCCTGTCGTTATGGATTTAAGTTGTACTTTCATTTATAACCACAAACCAAAAAAACAAAAAACAAAAAAAAGCTTAGTTGAACTACAAGCTTAGTTGAGATAAAAACGTGTACCTAAAATGTGGAATTTATTACCTAAATCCACTGCAGTATTCCTATCCTCTCATGTGGCGCCAAGGGAAAAGATAGGGAAAAATGACGTGGCAACAAGTAATTACAAAGTGTATACAGTCAGCGTTGATAACGACAATATTACTGGATTACCAACTCTGATTAGATGTGGAAACTTGGACTTTCGTATTCTATTTTGTAACTTGCTATTTTTCCTCGGTTTATATGCATTATTACACGTGGTAGATTCCACTCCGTACCATCACTGGAAAAACGGTGCAATGTTGGGACAAAATTGCCTGTCATTTCAACTAGTTTTAAATAAAATTTTAAAATCTTAGACAGATTAAATTAGTAATAGTTATGGGGAGTTGTTTAATGGAGGATTTGTTAAGAATTGTAATTTTAACTGATTATTATCAATACTACATTAATTAGTTAGTTGAGTAGTTGAGTTGGTCACATTAAGTAAAATTAGTGGTCCATAGTATTTGATAACACATAGTATTTAACTATGGTTTTGATGTTATGTAGTCTTATAAATAGTGTTGCTTAATACTGAGAAGGCAATTCATTTGCCCATGCAACCTTTATGCCCATTGTGTGTTATGCCATTTTATGCTCCTCTTTTAGTCTTTTGTAATATTTAACATGGTATTAGAGCTTACGGCTTGATCCGTGTCTAGGTAAGTCTTTTCACATAGTGGAAAGCACACACACAAGGAGGTTGCCATTGAAGCCTGAACGCATCGAGGAACCTGGTTTATTTTTTTTTATCTCCTGGGTAAACCTTTTCACACAGTGGAAAGCACAAGCATGGATCCAATCTTATTGGAGGTTGTGATCTAAACAAGAAGATGGATTCTTGAAGATGGTGCTACTAGAAGCACCACCAGAAGAATTTGAAGAGGTAAGAAATCTCTTAACACCAAAAGGTTTATGGCAAACCTTTCATGGAGATGAGTATGATGTATGGATAGTCAAAGTAAGTAATTTATTGAAATTACAAGCTATATGGCATTTCTTAGTTGAAGAAGATCCTAGAGATCCAGATTCATTTAAAGCTTTGACGGAGTTCCAAAAAAAAAGAAGGCAAATTGTTGCCTTATGTCTCATACAAGATAGTATCGACTATTCACTATTTCATTATATTGTAGAAGTTGATACTCCAAAAAGAGCATGGAATATACTGAAAGAAGTATTTAGTGAAGAGTCAGTTGTAGAAGAAGATGACTTTGCAAGTCACACAAAGCACCAGGAATCCCACAGTGAAGTGGAAGATAGTCAAGAAGACTGTATTTATGCGGCAGTCAATGTTGATCCAGTGATGTTTGACATTGAAAACAAACGTGTCAATGTAGCAGTACTCAGTGATGTTAGTGATAGTCTCTCTGAGCAAGTGACAGTTGATAGCAGCAAAGAAGCTGCAACAATTACTCAGAATGAGCAACAACCAATTGATAGCAGCACAAAAGAAACAGCAACACACAGTCCACCCCAAAACCTTAAGTTTGAGGGAGATCTATGAGGATACTCCTGTTAGTGATGAGCATCTACTGTATGCTTTGTTTTCTTCTCATCCCGCATTTTTTGAAGAAGCAATGAAGGATGCACAGTGGGTACATGCAAATGAAGAAGTCAATGAGAATGATGAAGTAGCTACCATTGATGGGCAACACCAAGATGTCAATGCTCTCCAAGAAAAGTTGAAATATATTCATATTTTTTCTGACAAAAATTTTCAGTGTGCAGGTAAAGATGACAACCAGAAAAATCATGTTGAAACAAAAGAAGAAGACTTGCACTATGTTCTAGAAGCTGAAGAAAAAGAACTACTAAGCATCAAGATCCAGAGGACAAAGAAGAAGAAGTCCAAGTACACTTCAAGGAAGAAAGTAAAGCTGAAGTTTTTGAATAAAATGTAAGCCTAGCTGAGACATAGACCAACAGTCATATTTTTGCATTGATAGTGTTGAAAGTATTGTCCTAGTTGAGATTAAAGGGGTGTGTTAAGAATTGTAATCTCAACGGACCACTATCAATACTGGATTAATTAGTTAGTTAGTTGAGTAGTTGAGTTGGTCACATTAAGTAGAATTAGTGGCCCATAGTATTTGATGACACACGATATGTACCTATGGTTTTGTTGTTATGCAGTCTTATAAATAGTGTTGCTTAATATTGAGAAGACAATTCATTTGCCCATGCAATCTTTATGCCTATTGTGTGTTCTGTCATTTTATACTTCTCTTTTAGTCTTTTGTAATATTTAACAAGATTTAGATTGGATGGTTATTTTTTTCATAGATTATGGAATTTTTTTATTTTGCAAAATTAGAATTTAACTCTGTTTTAATCAAGATTTTGATGGTAAAAATAGATTCAACACCCCCATAAATTCTTGGAGTACCCAAAATATCTCATAACTGTAACTTGGATTTTGGAAAATCTCGACCAGATTTTTTCAAAATCGTGCCGAAAATTTTTCCTATTACAACTTTAGTAGTCTAATTTTTAGACTACCTGATATTTATAGTTATTGAGTTGTTGGGTAAGTGGGTTATACAAAATACGAGTGTAGATTCATCTTAAACCCTGATATATCAAACACCTAGAGAGATTCAATTTCTTGATATGTAATATTATTTTAAATTTTTTACACATACATAAAAATGTACACTTCAAAAAATTACTTTTTATCACTTTTTATTTAGTTTAAATTTTTTATTTTATGTGTTTAATTTTTTTTACTTATTTTTTTTCCAATTGATAAGGTACATGATTTTTCATATTGGATTTACTAAAACTTATATTTGCCATTCCCAGATGTGGGTGTTCAACATGGAGAAGACGGATGGAACGCGGGAGACAAGGCACGTGCCAGTGCAAGTGGTAATCCCTCCCCCACGTCCCCCCAAGCACAAATTGCTCACGATGGTCCTTTCAACTACAATGAGAGACGTTTTAAGCATGCAGACATGACCTCATTCTGCAAACCTTGTAATGGGTTGCTCTGCCATGGTGAATTTCACATGGCACATGTACCAACAAGATCGTCATGACCTACGTGACATGTTGTTGTGTACCTAGTATGGGCACTAGTAGACTCTCCACTCGCAGGGAAGGTGCTATAACATGTGGAAACGAGAAGTCCATAAGCCCAAAAGGTTTTACCGCATTATCGTACAGAGGTTCATAAGCCCAAAATGTTTTACCGCATTATCGTGCAGAGGTTCATAAGCATGTCCCCTAGTCTCCATCGTCGGCAATTTCAAGCGGTTTTGGTGCATTTGTACATCTTCTCGGTGAAAGCTGGGAAAGGGCAATCTATTGTTCACCATCCCAAATCCCAAGAAAACATCGTCTTGGCTTGGTCCTTCCCCATTCTGTTGGTCATGTATTCTCATGGGAAAGACGCGAACAACATCGACTGGGAGGCTCTCTTTTGTGAAGAAACCCTAGACCATATCCGCGACTCCATTGCGTCCATGGAAACTGAAATCTTTGGGGAATTCCAACTTAGGCTTGGGACAGAGGTTATGATTTCGAACTATTGGCGTCTTAAGTTCATTCTCTCCAAAGCCATGAGAGAAAGGGAGAGTTTTGGAGATTATGTGAAGCTTACTGTCAACACCTTCAAAGAAGATGTTGATTGAAGCCTGGTCCACAAGACATATATCATTCAACTCTCAGAACCACCTTTCGGGCACGAAAGCAAGGACACCAAAGAGGCTCACACCAGCAAATGCCAATGAGGACGAAGCTGAATCCACCAGAAAGATCTAGCAGCCTAACTCAATGACACATGTTCTTCCCTCTTTTGCTACGTTCATGGTTTACTCTAGTACATATTTTTCCTTTAACCTTTTTAGGTGTATGAGGCTGCCAATGTATAAAGGTTGGGCAGCGAACACTATGATTAGATATTCGGTTTGGACTCTTCTACATATTTCTCTTTTTTGGTTCAATGATCAGTGCCTGACTCCATGCTTCTAGAAACAAAATCAACTATGTATTTATTTTTCTTCAATTAAGTAATAGAAAAAAGTAATTTTTACTAATAAAAAAATTATGTTTTTAATAAAAAATAATAAGAAATAAAAAATGTTTTTAATAAAAAATAATAAGAAATAAAAAAGTGAAAAGTGAAATTTAGTTTTTAAAATTTTATTTTTATATTTCAAATTTTTTTGAAATTTTAAGACCATTTTATTTTTTAAAAAGATTAAATTATAAACATTTGATAATTAATTTATATATCATTGTTTTAAAAACTACACAAATTTTATGATCTTTAGAATTTTAAAGTCATTTTAATTGCATATAAAGTGAGTTCAACTTCTCTTAAAAATCATATATTTAGAGCACTATAGTTCAGTAAAAAGTATCGATTGAACATGTGGCTTTTATCTCCATCCAAATGCAACGAATTACATTGGGTGGATTGGACGAAGTCCTCTCCTGTTTAAAGAAAATCCCTATTGTATTCTTCTACAATATGTAGGTAAATGAAATCTATTTTTGAACCATCCAAGTGGAAAGTACTATACACACTAGTTAAATTTTTTAAAAACAAAAATATGGAATATATTTTATGATTTTTTCTTATAAATATTTTTAATAATAAATAAATAACAAAAATAATATAAAGAGTACATAACTATATTTTAATAAAAAATATTAAGATAGAGCCTTGCTGTGAATATATTTTGGCATGGACTTTATGAATCAGTTGAATCGGTTTGTTGTCGTTTCTATTAATTTGCACGTAAATCAAAATAGTTTTTTTACATTTATCCTATGTTTTCCATTACATAGTATGAATAATACTTTGTATTAACCAAACAAAATACACAATGTCTTTTACCACCCAATCACCCCTTTTGTCTTCTTATTTGGACTCATATCGAGGCAGAGTGCCATTTTTTGTTTAAAAACTTAGGTTAAAGCATAAACTCTTGAGTGCTTTTATGAAAAGAAACAATGCTGAAAAATACTTTGGCATTACTTCTTCTGGCATTAAATGTTAATGAAAATAATATTCTCCACTCTTCTACAATGGTGTAATGGCATTGGGCATTGCCTTGGAACTGCTATGTGGCAGCTTGGGTAATGGCGCTGGGAATTGCCTTGCAGTTTCTATGTGGCAGCCCCAAGCTCCCACACATATATGGTGGGATCATGCCACACGTCTTCTATGTTACCAGAAACGTGATGGGGCTTTGTGTTTTTCTAAGAAAATGGAGTAGAAAGAGGGACGAGATGAAAACCGTTGTTTTTTATGGTCGTTCCCGTTTCTAGAATGAAGAAACCGTTTCTTACGAAATGATCTGTTTTGGACAATGATTTTAGCAGAAACGATTGTTGTTTCTCTTGAAACTTGGCCCATTGCTAAGCGTTTCCTGGTTCAAATCGTACTTTGTGTCAAGCTATTATGAATCATGGGTGACTTGGTGGGTGGTAAGTCAGGATCAAGTAAATGCCGAATTTAGTGTCGTTGAAGGTGCGATGAAGGAAGCCTTCTCCATGTCGCCCACTATCGATCTGAAATCTACTCTACTTGCATTGAATTTTGAGTGTACATTGTATATACCTTTCTATTTTTTCCTTTAATGATTCAGTCAAGAATTGCACAGGGAGATAAATTTATGTTTAATTCTAGCTGATCAACTTGTAAGCACGGTCTAAATTGGGTGAAGCAATCGGAGGCAGGGTTTCTTTAAAGGTAAGTTGAAAAAACTTAAACTATTTTGTCATGTCTTTTGATATGGGTGTATTCAAATACTGGCCGAGAAGAAACATATGATACATTATATGATATGAGTCGGATTTTATGAGGAGCAACATAGAAATTTAAGCCATAATATAGAATCTTTTGGGAAGCAACATCTAGTTCGAACTTCGTGGCGAGAGAGCTTGACCACAATAGAATCGGGTTTGCTTGGCTCGTATATCTCTTCTTTCTTATTTCCTTTGTAAAAATAGCTTTGGTTTCCATATAGGCCAGCCATACAGAGCTTTAAAATGATGACTTCCAAATTCAAATGTACCTTTTGGTTATATTTGATGAATTCTAATAGAGCCCTAATACCATCTCTCAATACCATTTATAAGTTAGTTTCTCAACAATGGAATCAAGTAAAATATTAGAAGGCTACAACTGGTGGTAAACATTTTTAGCGACCTGTTCATAAACGCAATGTTTATCTCTGTTACACAGATTTGAAAATGGTAACTATGTCTTCTATAACTTTCTACTTCAACCCTTTATCAGAACCTTTTGTGCCTAATTTTAAAGGCGATCAAAATTTTTCTAAAATAGTCCACAAATCAATAGTAAATACATCAATTCCCATGTTCTCAGAGGTCGTTGAGATGGGATTTCAACAGAATCCAGCCAAAGTAACATTGAAACTTGGAAGTCAGTTTCTCTTTTCTCTTAACTTTGGTCCCTTGTTGCAAAGAATTGTTCTTGCGAGTTAGTGCTTCCCAAAAACTACCAAATATACCTTAAGTTAAATCATGTGTTCTGGTCTTCTAGAGTATATACCATTTTGATATCTTCCAATAGTGATTTATAACTAATTCTGCAGTTAGCATCTTCTAATAACAAAACACATAAGAAAAAAAAAACTACAGGAAAACCTTTTTGGTGTATTTCCTAGGAGTTATACCATGGTGGCATACAAAAACAATTGTAGTTGGAACTTGGAAGTTGGAGACACTATAGTAGTCGATGTCTATTTTAAAACTATGGGAGAAGTTTCCCAACCACCACTAGGATATAAATCAAAACTTCATTGCATGAATTCACCTGGATCACTAGGAGACACAGGAATAAAAAGAAAGAAACAAAATGAATAGATTTTAACATAAGGTTTGTGAAATTTCTAAGAAAACACAAGAACAAAATAAATGTTTTTACTTGTATTATCTTTCACATCCTACTCATTAATGGTGATCTTTTTTTTGTAAATAAAAAGATGTATTACTACAGAAAAATAGTTACATTGGAGCCCAAAAACCTCAGGGCACTATCATCCCGCCCAGATTCTTTCCCTTCCCCATTACATTTGATCAGCTGGTCACCCACCCATCCCAAAAGTGGGAGAGCTCCTCTTATGGAGAGCTCAATCCCTGATTTACAACCAGAATTACCACCGTGCATACTAAATAAACAAACAGAGCTAAAATCCACATACTAGACCGCATAGGCATATGCAAAAACAGAGGAATCCCCACCGGGGGATTAAGGCATAGCCTGAAGTCCTGGGCTAGGACCAGCATTTTGGCGCAGACCTCCCAAAAGCTGAACAACAGCAGCCACTCACTCCCCTGGAGTATTATCAGTTATGTTAGTGCTCCTCCCGCTTGTGTGATGCCTAGACCCCCTTCCAAATGATGCTCCATCCCCGGATAATACAAGGCAATGCCCAGGTAAGAGGCCATCTGGTCCACCTTTCGGTGCATGAGGCGGCAATCCGCACTGAGGGAATCAAGCTTCCGACGCATATATCAGTAATCTTCATTGTGCTCCTTCCATACCTTGATGGGCTCCTCATCGCCTTCCTTCTTTGCCCTCATCTCCGCGATCTTCTCCTCGATTTTTGCTGCTGCACTGAGGTTCGGTTGGGTGACCAAATTCATGATAACCCAATAAATCATAACGAGTCGATCGTGAGCTGAGGCTCGGCCCACCATGGAGCCTGGGTCAGAAATCCATCCATCAACCTCTTCTCGCACCACCTCTTCTGTGGTTGAGCTCACTAGCTTAGCAATTCATCCTTCCACCTCCCTAGTAGCCCAATAAACCCAACCATGTTTGGCTTGGATGAATTTTTATATACCTTTGGCTATGTGTGATCATGCTAGTGTTCCCTTATTCCTTGTGGGAATCATGCCCAAATTGGGGGTGGTAGTGTTGTTGAGAGATTGATGAGCACACTGACCTATGGTTGGGTGGAACGTTGCAGCGACATAGCTGGTTGCGAGACAAGATCCTTTCAACATAAGTATCTCTTTTGTTAATCTCTGCATTTGTATTTTCTTGGTGAAATATGATGAACATGTCTAATGTGTTGAATGCTTGAATGAAATGTAATTGCTTTCGTTGTATATTGTATGTTTTTAAGTTCAATGCATTTTATATGACGTTATGGGTCTTGGATTGCCCGGATTTGTTAGCAGTAATGTCGCGCCCTCTCTTTGGTAGAGGGTCGGGGACGTGACATGAGGTCAAAAGAGAAAATGTGGTTTATATTGTTACAGACAGTGCCTCAAACATTGTGCTTGCTGGGGGTTTAATTGAGGATGAATATCCAACAATTTTTTGGACTCCATGTTTTGTGCATTGCATCAACCTCGTACTTAAAGATATCGACAACATTGCTTGGGTTGGAAAAACTATAACTGAAGCAAAGATGCTATAGATTTTTATTATTAATCATGCAACATCCATAATAATTTATAGAAAACATGCCAACCTCCAACTTATTTGATGTGTCGAGACTAGATTTGCATATGCACTCATTATGTTACAACGTCTCATCAAAGTGCATCAATCTTTGAGGGAGATGGTTGTCTCAATGGAATGGCAGAGGCGGAAGGGTTCTCATGTTGGGGACGGTCTACGATTTGAGGACATTATTATTAGCTCTTCTTCTGAGGATTTTTGGAGGAGGGTGGAGGATATTGTTACCATAATCACACCTATTATTTCCACCCTTCACATGTTTTATAGTGATTGTCCATGCTTAGGGGACGTGTTTGAGAGTATGGATCAAATGAGAGAGAAGCTTCATGACATAGTGGAAGATGAAAATTCTAGGATTGACAAGGACACCCAGAATGAGGTGTGGGATCTTAGTCTTATAAGGTGGAAAATGCTTCATAGTCCTATTCATTTTATTGCATTCCTACTCAACCCCAAATGGTTTCACAAGAAATCGTCTTCAGATGTAGAGGTGATGCAAAATTGGAACACCTTTACAAGTAGATGTTATGATTGTGATGATCGCACTACTTTACGACTTGAGTTGGGAAAGTTCTTGAGATCTGAGGGACACTTTGCAAATGAAGATTGTGCATATAATAGAGAGAAACTTGGACCCGTATACTTTTGGATACAATATGGTAGAGGAACTCCCTTGCTTCGTCAGTTAGCTATTCGTTTACTTTCACATGTATGTTCAACAATCAATACATTTAGTATGTTTTAATGTTTAAACACTTTATTTTTAGTTTCATTTCATATTTTTTTTTCAAGTTTTCAAATATACATTCTTAAATTTTAATTACATAATATTAATTTTACTTCATAGGTGACTAGTTCATCTACATGTGAAAGAAACTGGAGTGAATATGCTTTTATCCATTTAGAAAAGAGGAATTGCTCAGGCACACAAAAGGCACAAGATTTGGTGTTTGTACACTCAAATGTACGTCTGTTATCTCGACAACAACTTGAGTACCAAATAGGGCCTAGTACGATGTGGGATTATGGCGGTTCATAGGATGATGGAGATGATGATCTTCCACTTGACGTGTTGCGAGACAATGTTGAAGACATGCTAGATAATTCCATACATCATGTTGACCAAAGTAGTTACTATGTAATCGGCTAAGCTCGTCCACCATTCTAGCAAGTGAGCCAGAACATCTACTATCTTTTCTAGAAGAAAATTTTGAAAATTGTTCACAATCGACAAAATATTTCATGTGCATACTGCAAAATTATATGTAAACTTCAGTACACTAATATTTACTGAATTTTGAATTAACTATGAATTTCAATACTCTAGTTGCCCTCTTAAGAAAATTATTGTGTTTATGAGGTAATAGAATTTTTTTTAGCTAGAAGCAATTGTATACAATGACACAAAAACACACTCAGCACAGTCATCCACTTTTGATATTGTCTACAATGATGGAATGTTAATGGAATCTATTAGTGAATCATTGGTATTTTAGTTTTGGCCAGGGTATTTTTTAAGTATACTAATATTATACTTAAGTATAGTATTCTAGGCGATTTTTTTAGATTGAAAAAAACATGTTTATAGATAGGTAGGCGGATATTAAATATGAAACCTAAAATTAACACTGAAATGTGTAAATTTTGACGAATATTATGATAAAAAAAACATTTTCTATGTAAATTTAGGCAATAATAGACACTAAAAATGACCAAATAGCGTATTTATTTTTTGAAAAAAAACCCAAAAATAGCCAATTGGCGAAATTTCGCCCCTAAAAATTACCCTGGTTTTGGCCATGTATTTAACTAGAAGTTGAACATATTCTTACAATTATGTAAGACATTGAAATAAAATGTATTTGGCATTGGGGAATTATGGAGTAAGAACAAATTTTAAGTTGAAAGAAGCCTATGGTTAGAGTTCTATCATGTTTTGAGTTTCATGTATGGAACCTTGTTCACATCATTATTTGAATCATTTTAAAAATAGATCAAAGTTTTAGATCAATATGACTGACTTTCTTGATGAAAAAATATTGCTACTTAATTAAACTGCTCCACCTCTCATTGTTGCTGATGTGGGACTCTGTTATGCTTCAACTTAATATTTTAGAGAGGACAAATGAGGTTTTGCTTGATAAACCTAATTTTGTATTCAACTTATTTTATCATTCTTTGAATTGTTTTTTGATTGATGGAATGTAAAAGAGCATTATTAGTTTACTTGTGTCTTGTAGAAGGAATAATACTACATTATATAATCCAACGCTACTACGAGAGGCCACACTAGTAATGGCAAGTCAAAGACAATATATGCTTTTAAGTATATATGAATTCAATTTATCACTGATTGGGTCTCCTATGGACTAAACTTTAAGTTGGTATACTACAAAATATATTTGTTAATTATAACTGAATATATGTCGGAACCTTCATTTTTGTTATTTTTCTCTCTCCTCGTTTCTTTGAATGTGAAACCTCTAAACTTCGTTTCTAGTACCGTTCTCGTTTCTCATTTCTGGTAACATAGCACGTCTTTAACGTCTTCAAGTATACGGATTTTCAAGGCAATAGATTATGTAACATAAGCCATACAATTCTCTGCACGATGTGTTAGGAACTAATGAATTGCAACGTCCCCATACCCAATAATGTGGATAATTTAAATATTTTGCTTAAAGAACCTCATTTGTTCTTCTGATCAACACCAGGCATGGACATTAACTCATTCTTCCAACTTCATCTCAGGCTTGGAACCTCTTTACCCATCGTTACGCCCTTCAAGTATCCATTCTGCGTCTAGAATGGCCATTTCCAAACTAACCTTGCATTTTCCACACCTCTACTTTCGCTTTCCACTTTCTGCACTTCAGAAATCGAAAACCGGAAACTCAATATGCGACGGAACACTCAACGGTATTTTCGCCTTCCGCTTTCTACTTTTCGCACTTCAGAAATCAGAAATCGAAAACTCAATATGCGATGGAACCTTCAACGGTCTTTCCGACTTCCGCCTTCCGCTTTTCGCTTTCCGTACTTCGAAAATCGGAAATTGGAAACTCAATATGCGATGGAACCTTCAACGGTCCTTCCGACTTTCGCCTTCTGCTTTCTGCTTTCCGCACTTCGGAAATCAGAAACTCAATATGTGACGGAACATTCAACGGTCTTTGCGACTTCCGCCTTCCACTTTCCTCTTTCTGCACTTCGGAAATCAGAAATCGGAAACTAAATATGCGACGAAACATTCAACGGTCCTTCCGCCTTCCGCTTTCCGCTCTTCGGAAACCGGAAATCGGAAACTCAATATGCAACGGAACATTCAACGATCTTTCCACCTTCCTCTTTCCGCACTTCGAAAATCGAAAATCAGAAACTCAACTATTCTTACCTTAGCTGCATTTCTAGCCCTGTAACAGGCTTCTAGCCTCCATGAACTTAGGCGAATGCATCATAAAAACACAAGTCATGCACCGAGGTAAAATGCATAAAACATACCAAGCATAAACAACAATTACAGGGACATTCATACACAAGTAACCTCTACTTAATTATCAACAAGCATTCAACATAAACGTAGCAATTCAGAAACAACACATGGCATAAAGAAGCATAACATAAATACTTATCTTGATGATTAAGTTGTCCCGCAACTAGCTATGTCGCTGCAACGTGCCACCCAACCATAGGCCAGTGTGTTCATTACTCTCTCAACACACTACCACCCCCGAGTTGGGCATGACTCCCACAAGGAACTAGGGACAACAGTCTTACACACAACCAGACCAAAACACACACACACACAATCAAGCCAACCTTCAGTTGGGTTTCTTAGATTGTCCAGCCAAGCCAACACCAAGTTGGGTTTATCAGGCTGTAGGCTTACAAGCTAGACAATGTTGGGTTTATCAGGCTGTAGGCTTACAAGCCAAACAATGTTGGGTTTATCAGGTTTACTCAGCCAAGCCAACAAATAGTTGGGTTTATAATACTATCCACATTGAAGCCAACTTCCAAAATAGAGACCATTCAAGCCACCGATGGGTTTATCAGGCACTCAACCAAGCCATCATTTATAGTGGGTTTATCAGACTGTCCATCTAAGCCACAGATGGGTTTATGAGGCTCTCGACGAAGCCATCTTTCACAACACTTGGGGTTTTTCAGGCTGCAGGTGTACAAGCCTAACAATGTTGGGTTTATCAGGCTTTCTCATCCAAGACAGCATACAGTTTGGTTTATCAGACTGTCCACAGTCAAGCCAACTTCCAAAAGAGAGACTCGTCAAGTCACTGATGGGTTTATTAGGCACTCAGCCAAGCCATCATTTACAGTGGGTTTATCAGACTATCCAGCCAAGCCAATATTCCCAAAATAAGGACCAGCCAAGCCACATATGGGTTTATCAGGCATCCATCCAAGCCATCATTCACAGTGGGTTTATCAAGTTGTTCTTAGTCAAGGATTGCACATGGCCACACACTGCAAAACACAGGTGAACACCCTAGAGCCCAAAACATGGTTTCCTCGGCAGTGTGAATCCCCCCCCAACGCTTAGCACGACTCAGGAATGAAGGAACGTGCATGCATACCCACGTGGGCTCACTTGCTGCAGGAGCAAGAACGCGGCCTCCTAGGTTGCATACCCGCAGGCTTTCTCAATCAAACCATCAGACTGCCATGCCTTGCTCTACCCAAGGCATTAACTGCCTCATCCAACTTTTGAAAGAAATTAATGATCGAGGACAGAGGACAAAAGGTAGTTAGGGTTCCATGGGTTTCCCCATCAACATATAGTCTCACCCTAATGGCTCAGGGAGTTTGGCTAAATCACCACCCTATCTTTTGTGGAATCATGCCCCCTTCTCTTTCACGTTTGCAGTCCCATAGCTAGTTGTGGTATTTCTATTAAATTGTACTTACATGATATTTACAAATGTGCTTGACTTAGCACATGAACCATAGGCATCAACCATGATCACCTATACACAAAACACCAATCAATGACAGGGCCTTTGCTTTGAGCTCCTTGCCATGATTCCATACGATATTTACATCATGTACAATCAAAATACCGAGGGGTCTAAACCAAGGTATTATATGAACACTGTTGCAAAATAAGACATTGTTGCACACATTGATCATATATAGAGAAAATATAACAAGAGTCTCATGAATAGGCATTTTGAAAGGGGGTTGTTATCTGAAAAGGTGTTGTAGAAGCTACCTGTGCAACTTGTGAAGGTCTCCCTGGGAAGGGACCAACTAGTGGCCTCTGTGCAACTCCTAGGATCCGAGGTATCCGTCTGCAGGGTGTCCTTCGGTCTTAAAGCTAATGCAATGTAACTGCTCTTCAGACTTTGCTAACTTATATGCAGACCTCACGTCTTATGCATGACCTAGAGTAGCAGCGTCCATGGCATCAACTAAATCCTTTATATAAAGTGACAATAACCAAGGGATTGTGGATTGAAGTCTGCATTGTAGCTTGCTTCATTAATAAAGTACAACGTTAGTCTCTCCGCAATAAATCTGGACATTCTCTTCCTACTTTTAGTTTTTGTGGTTATTTTCATTTCTAACATATGCGGCAAACCGTTGTATGCAAGTTTAGATTCTATTGTGTACTGAAAATCATAGTGAATGCAATGCACCCAATTTAATTTTCTATGACAGCACTATGTAATTTTAATTTTAATTTTACATTTATGTTTCTTCCAACTTGTTTTCTTTTTCTTTTTTTTCAGTCGAAAAAAATACATTCCTTGGTATTCATTGAATCAAAGGAACTTTTTACATCTTCAAGTAAATCGACCAATAACTGTTCATGTACAGTAGAATGTTCATGTACAACAGAAATAATAAACAGTCCTACCTGTGTATATCAGCAAATATACAGTCCTATCAGCCCAAAAATAACAAGTGAATACATGAAAGCACAATAAATTTTCCACAGAAACTTATACTCGAAGCACTTTGGGTTCACTGCCTAAGAGAACCCTCTCATAAGAAGACAATCAAGTACAGTCATCTATGTTCCTAAAGAACATAACAGGAACCAAAAAATCTGATCCAAGGAGGGAGTGATACTCAAGTAATCAGTAAAAAAGATGTTCCACAAAAACCTGTAAGTGTCTCACAAAACTGGAGAGATATTTCTGTAGTATAAAAAGTGCATATTCTAAAAGAGCTGTGCTGAGCTTTCTCCAATAATATCATTCCCAAAAAATTCTGTAAGTATGAGATGTCCCGGTGCCAAATGCAGTCCCTCCTTTGATAAAATGTCTACCCTCCTGTTATGTTCCCTAAAGCTTCAATCCAACTTGTTTTCTTAATTGTGTACGTTCTTTCGATTGTGTTACTTTTGTTAGTATGGATTCAATAATTCAATTTATGTAAATGATTTGTTGTACATAGAGGCACATTTTAATGAGTCACTTTTAATGTGAAAAATACTCTAAAAGATATGACCATCTTTTTAATTTTATATGTTCATATTTATAAGGTAAATATTTCTATTAAAATAAAAGAAAATACAATGTCTTCTTAATTTAGATGATTGGTTACTTGGAAAACATGAGATCATCATTCAAGAATATTTTTCTTCACTGACTGATTATGGTAATTAAACATTTACTTAAAATTTTCTTAAATGTTTGAAAGAACTAGAAAACATACTATAATAACATGAAAGTAAAATATAATCATAAGCCTTAGAAACACTAAGGATATTGCTCATCATCATCACCATAAATCGGTATTAGAGGCACCTCTTGAGATGAGGCTGAAAGGTGGTCCTCTGGTACTACAACAACTTTCTTTGTAAACTCAAAGCCAATGGTTGTTTTTGCAATCAAATTGATCTTGGGATTCATACTTTTCATCTAGTTCTGGAGTTCATCCATTTCCAAGAGGACTTCCATGTGTTCCTCAGCATGATAAAGGAGAACCTTTCCTAACAATGATTTTATTTGCCAATATGATATAATTTATTTGTAGTATTTGGTAACCCTAGTTTAGGATGTTCCGACATCTATGACACTATTTCCTATTGTGATTTGTCCTCATCAACCAACTCTTGTTCGTGCTTCACCTATTTCTTATATCAAGCAATTTCCTTATGAATGTGAGAGGGAGTGTGCCGATGGTAGAAGATAGTGGAAGCCTCCACTTCATGCATAACCCATGGAGTACGACCTCAACCTCAACCTCAATAACTATTGTGGCCCCCATTGCTCCACAACTTACATACCAACTTTCACATTGAGAAGAATGACTCACCATTTCTAATATTGAAACTCGGGAGGATGATCCTAGGATTCATTGTTGTCTTCCCACCTGAAACTGGAACAAGTCAAGCACAAACAAGAATTTGTATTGCAATTGCTGACAATATTTTCCAAACACATCCTCGACTTTTGTTAGTGTCGAACCTAAGCTCGCATTTATCACCTTCAAAATAAGAATCAAAGTAAGGTTTCTCTTTCCCTCTATAACCACGACCCTTAATAGTCTTAACTCCACACAAGGCCATTATGCTTTGTGCACCCTTCACCTGTGTGAGATGGGATGAGTCTGTCCTATCCCATCGAAAGCCTATCATCACAAGAACCTTGCGTGTTCAACGCATCATGGGAGTGCCTTGTGTCCAATCTCCCTGCCATGTGTCCTTGCATACTTGTGTTAATCAACACAACGACGTGCCACATCAACGGGCTAGGGCCCTCTCGTCTCCCTTTTGGTTCAATCAGGCACTCAAATGAGAAAACTTTTAAATAAATTTATCATTTAAAATTTAAAATATAATATTTAACTAATTTAACCATGGCTCAAAGTCTACCTTGGCTTAATGTTAACAATAGATTAAGATAATCATGTTGAAACATGGTATAAATAATTGAACTTTAATTATTATAATTATTATTTTATTTATTTATTTATTAGGTATATATTTATATAAATTATTTTCTATGTTTTTATTTATAAATAATTTTTTTTTAAATAATAATAATAATAATACATTATTTCTTCTGTGCAGATTTACTATCAATTACTAAGCCATATTTATTAATAATATAACTTATATACAATGAATTTATATCAACTATTTTTAAATATGAAAACATTCTTGCAAATTTATATATAAACAAAATTATTAATAAATATGACTTGTTAATATTATTTAATGTAACCAAATTATTAATAAATATGATTTGTTAATATTATTTAATGTTAGAAATAGAAATATTATGTATCTCATTAATATTTCCGAAATATATATATATATATATATATATATATATATAAGTTATCATTATAATAAGTTATTGTTTATTATCACCTTCGGTGTTTCGATATCCCGGAGGAGGTTGACGTTTATTTGCGGGCTTATCCCGATTCCCCACCTAGCGGAAAAGTTATTTAAGTGTATGAAGAAAGTCATATATTAAACATTCACACGTAACTAACTGTGTGGAAATTAATAAACGGAGCAACTTTGATACTGCTCAATGGGAGTGCCTTATATACTGGACAGACTTTGGTGTGCATTGGACAGGCTCCTTTTCGGAGGGAAAGTCTGTCCAGTATATAAGGATTGCCCTGCTCAATGTGTGTTGCAAATTGCAATGGATAATGACGGGATTGCTTATATTTATATTTATATTTAGTGGTTATAAAACTGAACTAACTTTTCAGAAGCAGCTTGGGTGTTCTGTGTTGGTAGGAGGAATTCGGCACAGAACACGTGTTTATTGAATGTTGGAGCTTTGTTTTGTTTATGTTATGTTGTACTTTTAATTGGAAAAATTATTGGGCAGAGCTTGAACAGTAGAGAAGGAATGAAATCAAATTACATTTATATTGAATGAATGGTTTTAATAGACTCCGATATAAGTGGTTCTTATTCTTTAAATAAATCAAATTATATCATGGCATTTTGCTAACACTTTTGAATATTAGAACTTGTTTTTTATCATTTTTATATCATTTATTCATCAGTGAGTGAGTAAATTTTATAATGGAAAATGGTCAAGTAAAGTGTTTAAAGAATTATAATAATCAAATTATATTAGAAAATTGAGTTGAAATTTATAAATTATTAAAACAAAATGATTAAATAATAAGATATATTTAATATTAAAAATATGGATACCATTAAATATAATTATTATAATTAAGTATAATGAGAAAATGTGAGACGGAAAAAATTAGAGGTTAAATGTAAGTTAAGATATTATAAAGAGGTTATTAACCATATGAAATAATAAAAGTATCTCTCTTTCAACCTAATATGGAAGATCAAAGGTATCTATGTTTTAACTAGTTCTAAGAAGAAAATTAATATAGTTAAGTTAAGAACAAACTTCGTTAGTTTCATAGTGAAACAGGAGGCTAGACAATTCCTTAAACATCATGGGTGGAAAGAATTTGCCATGAAAAAGATTTGGAAAGGATTTGTCATGAATAAAAGTTACTTTCTCTTATAGTGCCCTACTTACACCCAGAACAAATAACAATTTCATATTCTTAATTACAATACAAACTTCTCTAACCTTTTAACATGTCAAAGCTATTATGACCTAGAAACACTTATTTGTCTAACCACCACCACGGAATTTAAAATCTATAAATATTAAAATAGATATGATTTATTTGATTATTTATAAAAAAACATGAATCATGATTGATAATAAGCTTAGTGTAACATATTTTAAATGGATAGATAATTTAACCAATTAACTTATTTTTTAACTTTTAGTTCATGATTAATATTAAGCTTACTATAACATATTTTAAATGGGTAAATAATTTAACTAATTAACTTAATTTTTGAATTTTCCTTAATTTTTTAAAATTACAATAATAAATAGTTAAACATTTATTTAATCCATTAAAATATAATACTTATAATAATAATAATTAAACTAATTTTAATATTAAAATATAATAATTATAATAATACAATTAAAATAACATCCCATAACCTATTCTATATTAATAATAAAGTAACACCTAATTTACGAAAAAAGAGCAGTAACATATTCAAAAAATCCTCTCCACTAAATCATATATAAAAAATAATAATAATTTTTAATTATACAATAATGTCTTTGTTATAATGATTTCAATACAAGTTTTTCACTATCTATATCTATAATCGTTTAATTAAATATAATTATTATGTATTATATATTAGTTCTTAAAATTTAGTCTTATTGAATATTCACAAACCTTTTTAGTGAAATTCTTTTAAGCTGAAAATCTTCAATGAATTTTTGCACTGAAAACCCTCAGTGAAGCTCTCGGATCTAGATTAGGTGCATACCTTCCTTACTCTCTGTTTTTTTATATTTTATATTTCTAGTTTTTAAACTTTAGGTAGAATTTATGAGCATTATATGGTGAGACCCTTAATAAAATTTTGGACAGTATGAGGTGAAGTCTTTCGTAAAAGAACCTCTCTGAAACAACCAATCCTCGGTAAAAGGTGAAGCTATTAGGTAAAAACACTGGGTGAAACCTTCTTTCGGGCACTCCACTAGACATCTTTATCATTTATTTTGGAGCTCTAAATTAGGTGCATGCTTTCCTTCCCTCTATTTTATTTTATTTTATTTTTTATATTTTATATTTTGTTTTTATTTTGTTTTCTATTTTTAGTTTTTGTTTTTTTCTATATACATTTTTACACATTTATATAAATATGAGTAACTCGACTCATTTTCCAAAAAATTCTCAAGGAAGACCTAGCACAGTTACCCTACAGAACCTTTATGATTTTATGGAGTGAGTAGAGAAACATAGGGAAAAAGGAGAGGCTAAACTTTATGAATATATAGATTCCTTAGAGAAAAGTTGGGAAGAAAGAGAACGGAAACTCCAGATAGAGATAAAATCCATGCTCCATAATAAATTTACATCTTTTCAAGAAGAGATCCAAAAACAATTAGAGGATATGATAAAAAAAAATGAAGAACGAAGTAGAGATAATGGAGACTAGACTCCAAACAATGGAAATTCAAAAAACACCAGAACAAGGAGAGGGAGATACATTAGCAAATATTAAGTTAAATGATATGATTAAAGAGTTAGAGGAAAAAGTTAACCACAACCCACCCTAAATAATATAGGAGGTAAAATAGATATCAAACCCATTAAAGAGGAAATGAATAAGCTCATAGCCTTAAACCATGAGGGTAAGAAAAGAGCTTTAAACCTCATATTTTTTTGTTTAAAAGAGGAGGAAGAAGAGGATACGTTAGCCATTGTCAAGACAGAACTTCTCAATAGGTTACAAATTGAAACTACCGGTCTCATAGAAGCAAACAGGTTAGGGATATTAATTGAGAATAAAGAAAGGATAATACGTTTAAGGTTAGCTCTACTGAACAAAAATACAACATACTCAGTAACACATTAAGTTTAAAAGGCTCGGGGATATTTATAAATGATGACCTCATCCCATAGGATCAGGCCGAATTAAGAAAGGAGGTCCAAAAGGTAAAAGAAGTTAGGAATGAGGGAAAATGGGCATTAATCAGAAACAATAAAGCTCTTATTAGATATAGAAACCAAAAGAATAGTAATAAATAGAAATTTGACACACTCCAGATCTTCTCCTGGAACTGCCGAGGATTTCCATGGAGCAAATGCCCTAAGTTAAGTTGGATCCCAAGCGAAATTGATATTATATTATTGGTTGAAACTTGGGAACACGAGGAGTCCAAGGTCACTGATATAGACAGATATGTCCTATGGTCAATATGGAATAAACGTTCATATCATAGAGGCATTGGGGGTATAGTATGTTACAACAGGCAGAACATATCCCCACATATTAGGATTTATAAGAAAGACCCTTACAACCAATTTATTTGGATAGAGATCACAAACATTAGTGATGAAAAAACCTATAGAGTCATTTTCTATTTCCCCCTATTAATTCCAACTTCTATAGAAAAGACAATTTAGATAAAAATTGTCCTTATAATGGTTTAGAACAGGATATTTCTAGTTTAAGGAAGGAAGGAAATATCCTTTTGATGGGTGACTTCAATGCTTGAACTTCCAGTAACCAAGCTATTCTTTTAAGCAACTATTCCAACCCTAATCCTCTTTGGTTAGAAGAAGACCTTGAGCTAGCTAATAGGTACAAAATAAGTTCTGAAGATCTAGGTGAAAATTTATTCGGGTGTAAGCTGTTCAAATTTTGTAGTGCTCAAGATCTTATCATTTGCAATGGTCTCACAAAATGAACAAACTCTAGTTAGATGACTTGTATCCATGGGCTTGGAAGTAGTGTGGTAGATTGTGTTATATCTGATATCCCTATGTACAACAAAATAATAGATTTCAACATCTTCAATGACCACGAGCCCGAATCTGATCATAGAAATTTAATTATAACTCTCAATATGGACATGCATA
Organism: Pseudotsuga menziesii; assembly: GCA_001517045.1. Taxonomy (NCBI): domain Eukaryota; kingdom Viridiplantae; phylum Streptophyta; class Pinopsida; order Pinales; family Pinaceae; genus Pseudotsuga; species Pseudotsuga menziesii. The sequence continues at coordinate 208,604 of LPNX010178901.1, read as the reverse complement.
GTGATCCCAAGGAGGAAAACTATCATTGCCAAAAGCACCAGATCTTCGATAAAAATAAAGTTGAGATTTGTATCCATGATCTAAAAAATGAACTAGTTCCTTTATCTACCATGGATAATATAGAAAATCTATACCATAATTTTGCTACAACCCTTTCATCGTCCATTAACAAGTTCTCTATTGAAGTTTTGACTAAAACGAGCAATAATAGAACCAACCCTTAGTATGATCAAGAGTGCAAAGATGTGAGAAAAGAAATTAAGCAAGCTACTACATATTCGATAAAAATGGACAAGATAAATCACTACAAAGCCTTAATTAAAAAAATGCATTCTCTAAGTAAAATGCAAGAAAATCTCCTACACCTCTCCAAGGTGGCTCCTAAGAAATTATGATGGCAAATTCTAACTCACAAAACAAAAGAAAACAATAAAAGTTCTTTAAAAGATTGGAATTCCTATCTTAAAAAGCTTCATGAATCCTTGGATATTAGAGATAACATTCAAACCCTTCTTACAACGAAATAAGTTTTCTTGTTAGAAGACATAGATTTCGAGGTTAAGCGCTTATCAAATGAAAAAGCCAAAGACATTGAAGGCTACCAAGCAGAAATCTAAAAATTGGAGGGTTTGTCCTCATCCCCTACATCCACAAACTCTTTAATCTAGCGGTCAAGCAAGGGTTTCCTACACCTTGGACTCAAAGCCTCATTATTCATATTTTCAAAAGTGCTGATAAAAATGACCCCTCTAATTATCAGACTAATATGATTAGGGCCTCTCTTAGCTAAGTAATATGGTATTATCTTAGAAAAGAATATAAATGAATGGCTAGAAATGGAAGGTAAGTGGGCTAAAGGCCAAACAGGTTTTAGAAGGAATCATTCAACCATGGACCACCTTGTTACACTTAGGATCATTGCAAATGAATGTTGTAATAATAAGTCTGACCTATATTGTTGCTTTGCGGATTTTAGAAAAGATTTCGATACAATGCCTAGAAATAACCTATGGAATAGGCTAGAGGAGCTTAAGGTTCCTTTTGAGTTAAGAGTTGTCGCAATAAGGTTTTACAAAAAGGTCATTGCCAAGTTTAAGAATAATGAGGGGTGGACAACAAATATAAATTGTAATATTGGAATTAAACAAGGTTGCCCCCTCTTCCCTACCCTTTTTGACGTTTACGTTGATAAGCTAGAAAAGTGTCTAGAAAAAGCATGTTGTGCCAGTACAATCTTGGCCGAGATAGTTATCATCCTCCTACTTTATGCTGATGATATTGTTCTTATGGAAATGCATCCTTCTGATCTCGATAAGCAATTAAGAATTCTTAAAGATTTTTTCTCTAACATGTGTATGACTCTTAACACTGACAAGAAAAAAATCATGATTATAAAATATAAGAAAGACACCTATGCAAATATTATTTATGATAATAGAAATCTAGAGGAAGTGACTTCTCACAAGTATCTCGGAATTGATATTCATCACAAGCTCAATTTGAACTATATCATTGAGAAAATGATTAATGGAGGGTGGAAAGCTTATTTTGGTCTTGAAAATAACTGTAATCAACCAATCTGGTCATGTGGGATAAAAATAAGTTCATCTTTGAAACTCTTGGCATCCCTATTATCTTGTAAGGTTGCGAAGTATGGGGGTGCAACATTTCTAGAGAAGCTTGGAGAAAGATTGGGCAAATCCAAAAGTGGTTTATAACTTATAACCTCAAAATTAAAAACAATGCACCTTATCCTATTCTCCTCATAAAAGCAGGTATTTCCCCATCGAAAGCATGGTTATGACTAAGTACTTAATGTACAAGCATAAAATATTTATAATATTATTTCTCCTTAATAAAAATAATTTTATCTATAAAATACTTCTCCTTCTAAAAATATCATAACTTAATATAATATTTATGATAAATATCTCAACAATAATTTTGGTAAACATTAGTCTTTGTTAATCAATATCAGTAAATATAATATCAAAGACTAATCAATATTATTAAACACAATATCAAATTTCAGTGTTACTTTATGAAAAACATTATTTATTAATTTAATAAAAAGATAGTTTCTTTGAAATATTTAGAAAACCAAAAGCATTAAATAAGTCACAATCAAAATTGAATCTCAGAAATATTTAAAAATCCAAAAGCATTAAATAAGTCATAATCACATAGATTTATTGATGTTGAAGAGTCACAAAGTGCAAGATTAAATCAAAATAATGATGACATTTGATAGATATTTAACTTATAAGTTTTATTAGCTATCACTGTCCCCGTCCCCGTCACGAGTCTCGCGACAGATGTATTCAAGAAAGAGGTGGTCTCTCTCCTCTGCACTCAATTACCTACACAACACTTTTGCTGAAAGTCTAAACGTAAACCACACGGTACTTTAAAACAGGAAATCAAATGCTTCACGTCCGAATGATAAGAGGCCGACTCCCGAGGATTGTTGGTCAGCGAAGGAAATCGAAGCCACGTAGGCTCGGTGTCCTTGTCCGTACATTTTGAAACCCCGAACCTCCCCCAAGGTTCGGTTCCGTGGACCTGGCCACCTTGACGCGTTGGCCTCGCTTTTCTGCAGAGCACGTGGGCCCTCGTGCAAAGAAGAAGAGGATATTCATTTTTTATTAGGTTTTTTAAGTGTGTCCCAGTATTTTTTTTTTCACATTTTTATGAGATGGAGGCATCTAGAAACGAGATTACAAGTCATGTCAAGGCCCAACAGGAATTGAACATGGTCTGCTCTATTACAAAGATTTCAACTATCTGAATTAACCGGTACAATGTCCCCTTGGGACTAGAGGCTCCTATGATGTTATCATGCTGTCAAGTAAATGAAAAAATGATTTATAAAAAGTTTGAGTTTGTTATGTCCTTATATTTACTATAGTTTAACTTTGTGAAATTTTTATTTTATTTATTATAATATTTTATATATTTATTTATCTCTATTTTCATTGGGTGTGTACAGCTAATGTCATTGTTGGGTTTAGCATCTACATACAACACACGAATATTTAGAGTAGTAGATTCTATCCCTTCAATCAATTTGATCTAACCCAGGTTAAAATCACAGATTTTACACGGCTTTGGCTATATATTGGACAAACTTTCCCTCGGGAGGGGAGCCTGTCCAATGCACACCGTTGGATGAGAAATCCGACGGTGTGCATTGGACAGGCTCCCCTCCCGAGGGAAAGTCTGTCTAGTATATAGGGCGCTCCAATTTTACACTGCCTTTACATTGAATGTGTTATATTTTGGTAAGTAATAATAAGTTTTCTTACTTTTTTGTGTATGACTAGCACAACCACATAGTTTGTGGATAGATTATGTAGATAGGGATCAGATGGTTAAGACATAGTTATAGAATGAAAGATAGTTTGGAATTTTTTTTCCTAATATTCAATTATTTTTATTCATAATATTCTTCTAGTTAAACGGGTTCAAGTGTGACTTATCCATGCCTAGCTACATGTTATCACCAAATATTCTTCTTGTTATCCATTTATCAACTATCATTCATTTTTTATATTATTTTTCTTTTTATCTCACATTCTTCTATTATCTACCATGAAGTGTTCCTTATCCATTGATCACATATGAGTTATCCATGCATTGCTACCCGTTATCCATTCATCAACGAACTACCAATTATTTTCTTTATTTATTTTTATGTCGATAGACGTTTTTATTTGAGATTTAGGGTGGACTACGGCGTATGCTTTTTCATCTACGGATGAGGATGAGACAAGTGTACTATTGAGATTGATTCTATGGCAATCGTTTAAAATTCGAAATAAACAATTATAAAAAAACAAATATAAAAAATCTGGTAGCTAGTTGATCAATGGATAATTGGTAGCAATGCATGGCTAACTCATAGTTGATGAATGGATAACCAACAGTTCATGGCATATAACTAGAAGAATGTGAGATAAAAAGAAAAGAAAATATAAAAAATAACTGATAGTTAATAAAGGGATAACAGGGAGAATGTCGGTGATAACATGTAGCTAGGCATGGATAACTCGTAGTTGAACCCGTTTAGCTAGAAAAATATAAGTGTTGAAATTACTCAAATAACTGAGAGGGGGTGAATCAATTATTTCAAAAGCTTAAACCATTTTCCAATATTTAAACCCTTATTCCTGATTACAGATTTATAGTTATGATAATGCAGCAAGTATAACAAAAGATATGAAGATTATCAATTACACATACATGATAGAGACAGACAAATATTCTTTTTTATATGAGCACCTACTCAAAAGAGGCTGCAACCTTTGTTTTACAAAATCCTTCTTATAGAGAGCACCAACTCTCATGTTTTTCTAGCACCCACTAAAATAATATTCTCCAACTACAACTGAGTGAAAGCATCAACTTCCACTTGTACAGGATTCAACTTGTACAGAGAAGACAACAAGTTTTTCCTAGCACCACCTTACCACCCTTGTTTCTTAGACTTAAAACATGTTCAGTACAATATTTAGAAAAACATATATAACAATGCAAACCAATCCTGTTATGATATGCTCCTGGAATTGCTTATGCATCTTGGTTCCCCTCATTGTCTTTGTTCAGGATATTCTTGAAAGAGCTTAGAGTCCTCTGTCATTTTGTAATCTCCACTTCAACGACGATCCATGCACCAGCTTTCTGTCTGCAGAGAACACAACCATCCATTCATCATGCACATCCTTTTATACATATATGTCCTTAAACCCTTTACATGTTCATATGCCTAATGGTCCATTTCCACAATTGATCAAACCGTTCGATGCCTTATGACAGACAAGAAGTCCAATCGCTGAGTAGTCATGAGTTTCTCCAACATATCTTTGTCATTTGGCTTTTTTCATAATTGCCATTTTCTGCAACTCATCTCTTCCGCAATTTTCTTTCTTCAACAAATCAGAATTTTTCACACTCCTGGTTCCGTAGTTCTGGTTCTGCAGTACTGGTTCCGTACCAATCAATCTGCACCATTGATCTTCTTCGAGCTCTCTGTGACCGTTGATCTGAGAACAAAATCGGATATTGGATATGTGATTTTCCATATATCATTCTATGATTTCTGTTTTCTGCCTTCCGCACATCCTTTTCCGCATGAATTATTTCGCACCGTCAATTTCGTGCGGCCTCTCTACTAATAGTTGATTAATAGTTGATATGAAATCAAACACCTGCTTCTGCACATCTTTTTCTGCAAATTCAATCCGCGTCGTTGATTTCTTGTGGAACATTTCTCGATCATCGATCTTAGATCCAGTGCAGGATGCAGATCCCGAGATTTCAACATTTTGTTAAACAACTTGCATACTTTTACGCTTTTCGTCTTCCGCTTGCAAAACTCCTTCCGTGTCGTCGATTTCTTGTGCACCCTTTCCCGACCATCGATCTTAGATTCAGTGCGGGATGTGGATCCCAAGTTTTCAATATTTTGTTAAACAACTTCCATACTTTCCGCTTTCTACCTTCCGCCTGCAAAAATCCTTCCACGTCATCGATTTATTGTGCGGGTTCACTCCTGACCCTCAGATCTATTTAACAAATTTTCTTTCAACCTTTGGTTCTCACAATAATTCCGCGTCCATCCTCTGTGTTAACTCACCTCCTATTTCAACGACCGAAATGATTGATGACCGTTGGATCCGGGTCCACGTAGATTTGCGGTGGACTCCAAATGTTATAGAGCATATTACATTAAAATTGCGCTCCCAATTTAATTGTTAACTCACCTACTAGTCGACTCTGTGAAATCGTTGAGGACCGTCATATGTAGATCGACAATGGACTTCAAATACCATAAGGAAGACTTCATAAAAATTTTGCACACATAAAATTTTTATTAATCCGTGCTAGTTCTCCCAGCGAAATCGCTGTCAGCCGTTGATCTGCTTCCATGATCAACGTCGTCCGTTGATCATGATCTCTTTCTTGGCGATTAGTTTCTGATTTCGCAACTCAATGCCTTTTATCCTCTTCACTCTTTCAACCAGCGAAATTCCTTCTATCTGTTGATCTCTTGTGCAAATTTACTCCTGTCCATCGGATCTCTGCACAAGCCATGGATTCTTATGAGTTCTTTGCTCATCTATATCATATGCTTGGAACTATGTTGCCATCAATGAAAACCATATCACACTCTGATTTGTTTTCCATATGACCGCAAAACCTCCAACAATCTCCCCCTTTGGCATTGATGACAATCTTCAACTTCTGGATGCATGTATCAATCTGTTTATCATCTATAACAATCAATTTCTCCCCCTTTGACATCAATGTCAAAAAATACTTTATAGCACAACTCCCCCTATCAAAGTGAACAAGTTATTTGGAATAGGATATGATACCTAGCTTCTGGCGTAGGTACTCAAACTGTGTCTTTGGTAAGGGTTTAGTGAATATATCAATGGTTTGTTATGTAGAAGGAATAAAATTCAATTGAACTACTATGTTTGTAACCTGCTCGCTTAAGAAGTGATACTTAATAGGTATGTGCTTAGTCTTGGAATTTAGGAATGGATTTTTGGACATATTGATGGCATTGGTATTATCACAATTGTTACGGAGAGAAACTTCCTATGGCTTGGGGGTACCACAACAGAAAGTATGACACCAGAAATCAATATTTCCCAATTCACAAGAGCAGCGAGCAAATCTAACAATAAGGGATGTAGAATCGTACCTTGTTCCAGACGGTTGGAGTAGATCCCTGTAGACATTTTCCAATGCAATTGCAATTATAATTTTCTCTCAACAACAACAAACAAAGCAAGCATGATATATATGTCACATACCCCAATTATGTAAAATTATGTAAATTGTTTTAATTATATTCCTGAGACATTATGTTAAATTTAATGCTAAGTAGGAATTGATGACTCAGCAGAGTCAACAGAATTGGAATGTAATTCAGAATATTTTTATTATTAATAAATAAATTGTGGAGACAACAGCATGGGAGAGTTGTTAAAAAGAGGTTACTGGTCAAACTAGTGGATGGAACTAGGTGGAAGGCAAAAGACAAGTGGCAGCATCCTCAAACACTTCCTAAGTTGTAGGTGGCAACTTCCCTACATTTGGGGTCATGATCCCCCAAGAAAGTGGGATCAGAGCAGGTGGCTCATTAAATGACAGTTAACCCAAAAAGACCTAGGCAATCTTTTAAAAGTACTCAATGAAGAGAGCTGGGGTTGCTCAGATATTTTCCAGAGAGAATTCATTCAGGTGAATGTTATTCAGGAAATTCATTGAGGAAGAGGGAAATACAGTAAGGAAGTTGTTCTAAGAGGATTGCTGCAGTAACTTGATTTCATTACAGCGTTTTCGCTGAGAGAACTGACTGATAGTTCTGGGTTGATACTGAGTTTGAAGACTGGTATCTGACTTTGTTGTACCTAGTTCCAGTCAGGGAGACCAGAGCAAGCTCGGGGGTCCTGAGGAGTCGATGTCTGAGCGCTCTCCAGGAATTGGTAGGGAGGAACGGCCTCCCATTGCTGTTGTTGTCCCAATTTAAACAGGTTCTGTCACTTATCTCTTTATGTTTAATGAGTATGATTGGATGCATGTTATGTTTATATTATATGACTGAAGAGTTAGTTAGTTTAGTAATGTGAGTATCTTAGGTTATTAGTAGTTAATCTGTTGCTGAGTTAAAAAATTACTGTGTTTTTCCACATCTGGGTTCACCAGACCGTACTCCAGCACAGTATCTCGGTATTGGCAAGTAGTATCCTTCTGAACTGAGCTTCTTATTTAGTTACTTTCAGTAACTACAAGTGTCTCACAAAGTCATAAGTTATTTTATTATAGTCTTAAAAACTACTTTCTAGTACTATATTTTTGTTTCCAGTAAATTCTACTGTAAAGGATAGATAGTAGAAGTTAGACTAGAATTCATACTGTTTTACTATATAGTTTCTTTCCTTGTATTCGGATAATTTCATTTCTAAAAATTAACTCAAAGCAAGAACAAGTTACAGAGCTATTATTCTTTTATTCAGAATATAAAACATGTTAATATTTGTACTTACAAAACTTTTGTAAGTAAACATTTTAACTAAGAGAATAAACTAATTACAACAGAATGTAGATAGTATAGTATAAACTACAGAAGAATCAAATAATAAATACTATTTCCAAAATATTATAAATAAACAAAGTATACATATGGAGAATCTAATACTCCAATAAAGACATGATTATTATTTTGTATTAGTAAGCATTATTGTAATAATAATATTATACTTTTATATTATACAACATATGGGCATTATTCTTTTTAGACTTGAGAATGTCAATATTGTTTAAGTTACAGTTATGAGTTAAGTATACTAGGTTTTACAGGATAACCAGTCATTTCTTGGAAACTTTATGAAAATAAATTAAAAGCAAAATATAAGAACCTTGATAGTTTAAGGGCATAAACCCTATATATCATTTAAGAAGTTAAATACATAATAAGTAAATCAAGGTACATAACCCTAACAGTAACATTATAAAAGAGTTTATCAATAGTAAATAACTCAGTTGTTTATTTTAAAAGCAAAGGTAAATAACCGAATAAGTAAATTGCTCGAATATCGAGCTTAACCAATATGGTAATATCCATATATTTTACTCACAGTTACCAACAGAGTTTATATTTTAAATTCATAATGTCAGATTAAGAAACTGTACTTAATCTCAAACTGTAAAATTAGGGTTGAACCCTATAAATCCAGTTTATACAAGTAAAATAAATACTAAGAGTTAAGACAATAATTTCACCTACGGCCGTAATATAAATCAACATTATAAGCTGTTATAAGCCCATATTTTACCTATTCCTGTACAAAGCATAGATTTAAAAATGTATGCGATAAACAAACTAAAAGATACAGGAAAAACATTATAATAAGTTATATTACAAAACTCTGGGTGAAAACCCTGATTATTCAAGAGTACAGTAAAAGAAAACAAGAATTCGAGGTCATAACCTCATCCACAGGCAGGCTTATAGCCCAGTGCTTCTTATACAGTATTTTAAACATGGAAGGAAAACTAATAATTACAACATCGGCCTAAGCCGTAACACCCATGCATAGCGCAGGGGTTATCCTGTTAAAATTCATTTTAACCTGCAGTTTAATAAGACTGAACGGAACCGAGGTAACCACAAGAGTCTCATCTCTCAAAGCCAACCTCTAACAGCCCTAAAAACCAGCAAGGAGGGAACGCCATGTTTGAGACCAGGCTTACCGGGGAAAAACCAACAGCTGAAATCTTGCGTTTTCCACTCCACAAGGAGGAGACCGAACCTGTAAAAAAAGGAGCAGCTTATTATTTTAAAACCTTATCATTTAATGGCTAAGCTATTTCTTGAAATGGAAAAACGAAGGAACAACCGGTAACTTACCACAGAGTGTGATAGAAGTGTAGCCACCGAAAATAGCCAGTTAACCACGAGCAGAGGAAGCGTAAACTCTTCCTTTGTCACCGAGAAGAATGAGCTCACTGGAGCGAAGGATACCTATCACAAGGGAGAGTATTGACAGTATCAAGTCGTGGTGATGCACTACGCAGTGACAGAGTCGACAATGAGTGCAAAAAGGGGAAAACCCCAGGTATTCAACAACTTTAAAGCCGCCAACAGCAAGCTTTTAACTCCCACACAGTGCAGTAGATGAGCACAAAGAACTGGAGCAGCATAGAAGCTGCTATCAAACAACGCAACAACGAAATGGACTAGGAGGGTTTGCAGAGCGGCCAAGCCCGAAGGCAAAGGAGAAATGACGAATTAGGGTTGAGTCAACTGTTTTATAACACCAATGCATGGCTGAGGAGTGACCATGTATTACCTTAAATACATTGCATGCAGTGGGTTGAGTTCTAATGTTCCACGACGAGAACGCCATTGATTGATTTTTCCAACAAAATCATAGTGTTGAGATCCCATAAGGTTGTTATACCATAGTATCCCTGTGATACGATTTCAACCATGTAACATTAGATTTTGATAATAAAACATTGTACTCTAGATATTGCTCATTATTTTAGTCTCGTATACATAAGGTATGGAGAATGGTTTTAATTATAAGAAGTTATAAGAGCATGGGAATAATGTTAAGTCGTGGTTGTTTATAAATTTACCACTATATTGCCATTTGTCTTGGTCTCAAGTGAAGGAAAGAGACATATCGTTTCTTTAAAGTCTATAAAATAGTGGGTAATTAATTTGATTTTGGCTTGCTCTAGTCTCTATCCTTGATACTTGTAATAGATTTGCAACCTTTTTAAAAATCTTAGAATCTTGTGGTGACAATTAGACTTTTGTCACTTTCTAAGCTCAAAAATTTAGGAGAGATTCTATAAGTAAATATGTGATAGGCAACTTGGATATATTAACCTTCTTGTTGAAAGTAAAGTCTTCAATACTCATAAATGGGTTTAATTATGATAATCTAGGACTGATTCTAAAGGTGTATGTGGTTATTATCCAAATGTCGATCATGGAAATAGAAGTAGCTTCCCAAACATCATGAATCCTTAAAAAGTTAAGAGAAGACTTGTATCAAACAGTAAACCTTGTAAATGCTTAAAGTAAGAAAAGTACAGGTCGATACTTGTAATATCATAGCATTTACATCTACAGATGCAATCCTGACTATTTTGCAATCTAAACATAGCATTGCTGCAGTAACTATAAATGATAGAATTTAATCTTTGATGTTGTAATTTTCTACCTTGCTAGCTGTTAGTCAAGATCTAATTATTGCATGTTTACCATGGCATTATTTAAGCATCTATTGGTTTCATTCCTTCAAATTCATTTTTGACGACACATCCTCCTCCTAACGCACAGGGTCCTTTGGGCCGGAGTTTTATCGTTAGCCATGTTCATCTCACGTCTGGTCACACCGTAGCATCACAAGGCCATGTGCCTCCTTATGTGTCAGTCGGGTATGTACCATCTTATGTACCATCTTATAGATAGTCTTATGGACCAGCTTATAGGCCATCTTATGGAGCATCTTATAGATAAACCTATACACCTTATGGGTCCAGGTATCAACCCACTTATCAGTCTCCTAACTATGGCTTCGTATCACCCCAGCCTCAAGGCACTCCAAACTATAACACACAAACCTATATGGCTCAAATTGGAGGAGATTATTATCCCACTGGCCAAGTCCATGGTGTTTATAACAATCAAACCTATATGAACCAGCCCTATTAGGGAGCATGGAACCAAATGGCTTAGCCTAGTCTCCCTTTCCTTGCAACGTTGAACTTACTTGAATTTTCAAGATTGACAAATGATCCTGTGTCTCATGACCCGGCATGGCCGGTTGTTCCCACCAAGATTCCTTCGGACATTCCAATGTTTGAAGGTAAGGTTGGTGAAGATTCTGGTGAGCATGCCACGACGTTCCACCTTTGGTGTTCTTTGAACTCCTTGAATCATGATTCGGTTCGTTTAATGCAATTTCAACGCACCCTTATGGGGCCTGTGGCGAAGTGGTACAAAGAGTTTCCTGGGGGACTTATACATCATTTAATGACCTAGCTATGACCTTCCTCAATCACTTTCAATGACCTGTGTGTTACAATGTCGGTACTGAACTCTTGTCGACATTTTAGCAGGACAAAGCCACGCATATATCTGATCACATTCAAGAGTGGCGTAGACAGAAGAGATTGATTAAGGACTTTATACCACCAGAGTTCTTTTTGGAATGGTTCCTCAAGTATTTATTGCCGTAGATAGCGAAGGATATTTCCACATCTAGAGTGCAAAATGAGGAGCAAGCTATCTTTAGAGCTCACCAGCTGGATTTGATTTATGCTCAATCTGACCTCTTGTATGAGATCATACCAAACGTACCTAGATCCAATTTCGACCCTAAGTTTAAACCTGGGCCGCATGTCAATGGCATTATTGGATCCACAAATGATAATCCTGCAAGATCGGTTACAAACCAAATGAACAATTTGTCTATTAACCAGTCGGCGTCGGGAAAAGCTACGGCTTCGTCTCATCCTACCCAAATGGCAGATGTACTTTAAGTGCAATCGTCGAACCAGAAAGGTAACCAACAACCTGGATGGAATAAAAAGAAAGGTAAAAATAATCAAAAGGGTGGGAATAGGAATTAAAATGACTGATAATGAAAAGAACAACAACAATAATGTTGGGGGGGGAAAGAAACCTAAGCGTAAGGTTAAATTTCCTTGTAAGCTTTGTGGGGATGATCACCTCACTCACTTGTGCCCTCGGATGGAAGACGCCTCGAAGTTCATCACATAAGGCCCAGCTGTATTGACAAATCCTTTACCACAAAATCAAAATATGAACTCGAGGACCGTGGATCTTGGTCATGCTTCTAGTGGGACTCCAAACCCGTCGGACACCGTTAGTGGCCATGGTTGCATTAATATGATGTCTGCCAAAAATTTTGTGACTCGTTCTAAGCATTATGGTACGTCGCAACCGGACATGGGAAAAGAACCCGCTCCACCTGAGAGCCCTTTGCGTATTGAAAAACATAGTGATAAGCCTGAAGCTCCGCCTCACATTCCTAAGGGAGTCTTGAATCGTTTGGGGCACAATCCTAATACCCAAACTGCCCAAAACTATTCTATTATCGAGGATTTGTGCCAAACTCCTTGTGCAATGTCGGCTTTAGAAGTTATTCAGACTTTTCCTTCACAAAGGAAAGCCTTGTTGTGCACTCTCGGGGTGGCTAATGGAAGCTCTCCTTCGGTGATCAAATTTCAAACTCGTGGAGTCCAGCCTCACTTGCCTTACTATGTGTTCCTTTTGGTTCATGTAGAGTGTCTAAAAAACACCATCAAGCACACTGTGATTGATGAAGGTGATGCGGCTTCCATGATGTCTTTGTCATGTTGGAAGGGGTTCAGTTCTCCTACATTGTCTAAGTCAGGAACCATGTTAATTACGTTTGACGAAAGATCGTTTCGACCACACAACATTCTTCCTTCCCTTGAGGTCCACGTGATTGGTGTTGAAGATGATGGAATATGGGAAGGGATGTAACTTGTGCCCCCAATATTCACGTGTATAGGATCAGTCCCCCGAACGGGAACGACAATGCTAGGCCTAGGATGCGTGTGTGGAGGAACCTCCATCGTAGGGATGGAAGGTTGAATATGACTAGTGCTACCAAACCTCTCCGACTGGAAAGGAATGGAAGCTCCCCCATGCGCAACACTAGGTTCAACACCCGATCCGAATTTGGGTGTTGGACCAGTCTCAGGAAGGTATGTCATGCCATACCTTATTGTGCTAGTGCTAGTGGGTGCATGGTGAGTCTCATGGTTTGGAATATGCAACCAATACTGGCGGTTTTCATGCATGTATCTCGTAAACATTGAAGGATCATTAGGCGATGTCCTAGCCATAGAAGGGTCGGACCCTATCGGAGTCCCATATGTGCTTGAAGGTTCAACCTCCCATACGGGAGGTGGAAGATAATGGATATCTGGGATCTCAAGCTCATGGTCACTCATGGTGTGTGGATTAAAGTGAGAGTTAGTCCTCCTGGACTGTTTGGTTCTCTCTCCCAAAGGAGGAGGAGACGTAGAAGGTGGAATCCTTGCTAAACAATGAGAACAATAAAGTGTTGCACCTGGACCCACAATGACTCAACAAAAAATAAATTCTCAAACTAACTACACAACCCTAAAAAATCTAGCGTACATAGAGCACACTCCTAGGAAAATATACAGCCAAAATACAAGCAAACCAATGGGAGGATATGTGATCTCCGAAATGCAGCAGGTATGCCTCTCCTAGGAGAGGCTTGAGACTCCCATACACTACAAGCAGAGTTTCATAACCAATTATAGTGGGCCTCAGCTTCAATTCGTAAAGTGACTGTGCTATACGACCCCTACCTGACCAGGACACCTACATAATAACCTCTGCAAGTACCCCCTACGATACCTAGGTAAGGAAACTAAGGTCACCCAAATATAATCAATGCTCAAGTGGATAGTTGTAGGTGGGATCAACCGTATGGGTAGGGTAGCAAAGACCGAAGCCTGAAAGCACCAACCGGTACCTCAAAGGCCCTCAGATACGAATATGATCCTGGAAATATCTTTGACATACACAGAAAGTGACTAGGGGTCATCCCAATCACAATCGCATGCATTGCCTCGTGCTTGATCCTGTGTAAGAGAAACATCCTGAGAAACACTAATTATACCAAGGATTTCTCACTCTCACCGGGACAGACACCTAATTGTTTGTGTTTAGTAGTCTTGGATAATTGACTCACAATGAACTATTCCAAGACTCTAAATCCTAATCTTGTTGGCGAACCCTATAAAAGAAAAGTGTGGAGTTCATTTTAATTAAGCATTGATTTTAATGGCTGTAATTACTCAAAGGGAAATAGCTGCGCAACTAATGATGATGAGACTCAGGAGTGAAATAAATGTTCACACCTAACAAAAAATTCCAAGTGCAATCTTTGTAGAATGAAAAATAGGGTATGCCACTACATGAGATGCAAGTTTTTCCTTCAAATGAGAATGCAATCATTCCTAAATGAAAACCCGACTATAATTCAGTAAGAAAAACCTAATGCAAGTACCATGCGAGTGTTAAAAATGCAAGAATGCATAATGATGCAAAAGCAAAATATTTTTGTATTTTTAGAAATAAATGAGATATAAAAAGCAGTAACAAAATCTCCAACTCTTAGAACTTGCAACCACTCACAAACAACAGCCAAGCAAGGCACTAAGATAAAAGAGACATAATGCACTAATCCCAAAAACAAAAAAGGAAAAAATGAATGACAAGAACAAAACCTAATTAAAAATAAACCAAAAGGGGTCTCTGGTAAGAAACAGAGACTGTATATAGACACCAACAGTACCCAAGAAAACTTAGTAATAATAAAAACTCACCGAACAACACTCAATATCCCAAATAAAGCTTAAAACCAAAGCATACACGACTGTATGCAGTAAACCTGCGTAAATACATGGGAATTCAAGAGAAAACCGCATGTATACGCGACTGTAATGCAAATATTCACATACGAGAAGAAAAATAGGGCAAACTGATAATCTAAGACCAAATTACTCCTACAGGACACTACTGAGCAAACATACCTCCAGACTCGACACATAAATAAATAAATAAATATCAATTCAAGCACATTGCATACCCAATCCCCAAAGAAAAACAACTAGGAACCTCCCCAGTGGAGTCGCCAATTCTGTCACAGAGAGAAACTTTCTGTGGCTTGAGGGTACCGCCACAGACAATATGACACCAGAAATCAATATTTCCCAATACACAAGAGAAGTAAGAAAATATAACACTAAGGGATTTAGAATCGTACCTTGTTTCGG